>WBNM01001496.1:135661-165093 GCA_013399055.1 Ramphastos sulfuratus | reverse complement strand
AATGTTTCTCTGATTCTGTAATTCAGCTCTCGTGGCATTTCTTTGCCTTCATCTGAAGCAGGTAGCACTGAGCACAGGCAGACAACATCTGTGTGGTTTGGATCATGATTTTAGTGAAGAAGCACAATTTTTAATATCTGGGGGTCCTTCAGGGTTCAAACAAACAAACAAACAAGCCTTTTTTTTTTTTTTTTTTATCTGACTAAAAAAAGACTTTGATTGAGTCAAAAACCTATGGATTCCTAAAATGAGATTTTATAGAAATTGAAAAAAAAACCCAAGCAACAGAATGCCTCAAAGTTCTTAAGAAAAAACCCATAATGAAAAGACACATCTGGAAAAATAATGTGACTATTTAGCATTAAAAAAACCAACCCTGCTGAAAGTTAAATGCTAGTCATAGTAAAAAGTTAAGAAAAGAAGTTCCAGACAGATATTTAAAATGAGCAAATTCTTTAATCTTAAAAACAACAACTTCATAAAATAGATAATAAAAATAAGTAAGCAGTGTAAAACTTTGGTCTTGCCCCTGCACTTCATCCAAATGGAGTTGAAATTAAACATAAAATGAAAACAACCTAAAGAGAAAGGGCTATGTTAAAATAAGAGACAGCTGTGTCCTCAGCTGAAAACAAAGTTAAAGACCCTGCTAACAATACCAGATTTAAACCTGTGGCAGTGTATAAACCTGCTGCTGTTCACGTATGGCTGTCTTCATGCCTTTGTCTGGTGTGGCTGTGAAGGGTAGTTCACAGGGTCATAGGATGTTAGGGGTTGGAAGGGACCTCCAGGGATCAAGTCCAACCTCCTTGCCAGAGCAGGACCATAGAATCTAGCACAGGTCATACAGGAACACATCCAGATAGGTCTTGAAAGTCTCCAGAGAAGGAGACTCCACAACCTCTCTGGGCAGCCTGATCCAGTGCTCTGTGACCCTCACAGTAAAGAAGTTCTTCCTCATGTTGAGGTGGAACTTCCTGTGCTGTAGTTTACATCCATTGCCCCTCATCCTATCCCAGGGCACAACTGAACAGAGCTTGTCTCCTCCCTCTTGACCCCCTGCCCTCAGATATTTATAAACATTGATTAGATCTCCTCTAAGTCTTCTCTTCACCAGACCAAAAAGCCCCAGGTCCCTCAGCCTCTCCTCACAGGGCATGTGCAGGTTTTTAATTGTGGGTTTTTAACTGAATTATTTACAGCAGGGGAGCATGCTCTCCCAGATTGCTCTGAGCACCATCCCTTTCCACCTAGAGAGGTGCCCCTGCACTTCATTGGGCTGGGGAGGGTGCTGCAAGATGCCACAGAGGTATAGCTGATGGTGCTGGGGCAGATAAAGCTCCACCAAGCTTCACAGAGACAACTGCACCCTGTGGCTGGACCCAGGGCCAGAGGGGCAGCCTGAATGCAGATGCCCTCATTGAGAACCTTGTTGAGGTTCTCCTCCTGCTATACTCTGCCCTGGTAAGGCTGCATCTGGAGTACTGTGTCTGGTTCTGGGCCTCCAGTTCAAGAAGAACATAGAACTGCTGGAGAGAGTCCAGCACAGAGCCACAAAGATAATTAAGGAAATGGAACATCTCTCTTACAAGAAGAGACTGAGGGAGCTGGGGCTCTGCTGCTTGGAGGAGACTGAGAAGTGACCTCACTCGTATTTTTAAATATGTAAAGGGTGAGTGCCAGGAGGCTGGAGCCAGGCTCTGCTCAGTGATGCCCAATGACAGGACAAGGGGCAATAGGTGGAAGTTGAGGCATAGGAAGTTTCATGTAAACATAAGGAGGATTTTTTTTCCCTGTGAGGGTGACAATTCACTGGAACAGACTGCCCAGGGGGATTTTGGAGTCTCCATTCAAGAACTGTCTGGATGCATTGCTGTGTGATCTGGTATAAGTGACCCTGCTCTGGCAGGGGGTTTGGCCTGGATGATCTTTCAAAGTCCCTTCCAGCCCCTGACATTCTGTGAGAACCCCCATAGCAGCCTCAGACTGTGTCCCCACACATGATGGCACTGCAGAAGACAACACAGTAAAGTCTGCAAGGGTGTATTGGTCTTTGCTTCTTCTCTACTCTCCCTAGAGGACTCCTGAGTTTACTTTCAGTTTTCGGCCTTCCTGGAATCCCTATTTCCTCCCCTCCTTAATTATGCATCCCTGCATTGCATATTTTAAGACTGAAGTACATGAGTGTTTTTTTTAATGATGTCAAGTCTTTTAAAATTGCACAGGTAATGTAGTGGTGTCTTTCTCATGGTCAGTCCTGCTTCCCACTCTTCCTCCACCCTCCCTGAGCACTTTCGCTCACCTCTTTTCAGACCACTAAGCAACCACTATCAATCACCCTTCACGCCCCATCCCACCACTTTCATTCTCAGTCATTTGCCCTCCGCTGTGGCTCTGTCAGGGTGCACCTCATCAAAACACCGCAGGCACCCACCCCTGCTTAGTCACCTCCCAAACCCTTGCATACAGGCAAGGATATTCAACAGCAGCTCAGTTATGGCTGTTAGCACTCTGGTAGATGCAGAAAATTCAAAACGAGAAAGGAGACAGCTGAGTGAAATGGGCACCAAGTGGGAAATTCCTTACTCAGAAGATTTAGCAGGTATGACAGCCTTGGAGGGATTGGGGAGTGCAGGAGACTCATCTGCTTGAAGCACTTCTGCAAAGCAACAACTACACCCAGAGGTGGGTCCCCTTAGGTTCAGTAAATATGACACAGAGAGAGAGAAATTCCGTCCAGAAGATGATTCAGAGAAGCAGCCTAATGTGTCTACCTCCAATCTGCCCTCTCGAGAAACTCCTCGCCCCCTCTGTTGAGTGCATAGGGGAAGTCCTGGCTACCGACCCAAGTGAGAATGCCTCTTTTGATCTCTGTCTCTGGATACATCACCTCTGGATGGTGGTAATCAAGTGCTTAACTGGGGCTTATGGGGAAATGTTCCTGGAAAGTGTTACAACAGCTGTGAAGGACTGCCCACGGTGGGAAATTCTGAGTGCCTCTGCACACAGAGCTGGGAACTGCCCCCCAGTGAGGTTGTCCATGTCTGCATACATCAAGGATGGATATTTTTAGTGGTTTAAGGCTTATTGGAATATTGTAATAAGAGAAACTGGTACAGATTCTGAATGAGCAGGGCATTGGTTGTAAAAAGAAAATAATTATAAAGTCTCTATCATTCATTGGGTTGCTAATTGGCATAAAAAGCCAATGTATAAACAATTCCTTCTTCTTGGCTCTTGGGCACTTGATTCTATTTGCTTCTCTCGCCAATCTTCTCCACACTAACCTTGACTGCCCAGGTAAGATGCTGGTTGTTTTCTATCTGGGCAGAGAGAGAGGGAGGCATCAGTCCCTTCTGGGCTTTCTTTGTCTGGGGAGGATTGGATTTCTGTAGTATTTCTAAATTGTATATATCTGTAAATATATTGTGTATATATGCTCATAAATTTAGCTTGGCTGTAAATATAGCTTTAACTTACCTCCAAGCTGCCTGAGCTGGTCTGATAAATCACAATTGGTGAGGCGGGGAGAAAGTTCCCAACCCACCACAATACTCTTCCATCTTGTAGATAGATAACTTTTTTGGGGGGGACTGTGCGTTGTGCCAAGTCAATATTCTGTCTTTATCTTAAGTGGTTTCAGACCCCTGCATTAGTTTCCTGCAGTAAAAGACTGCCATTTGCTTTTGTGTATCTCCTCAGTTATCGACTGGAAAATGATAAGAAGAAATTTCTCAACGACTCTTCAGACTGAGAGTTGCTTATCTTTTCTTTCAGCCAACTGTTGAATGAAATATCACTGCAAGCTAAGGGAGACACTATTTGACACAACAATAGATAGCTCTCCAAACCTGTCAAATTAAAGAGTAACTGGAAGGTGCCGTGCTTAGATCTATTGTCTTCCCTAAGTATTATCCAGACATGCTTTTCCCTGTAAATAAATCTACAGGCTAAACATTGGAGATATCTGTATGTATAGCATATATATATATCTGCATATGTATATTGTATACATGGATATATGTGCATCAATACATCACTGAAACACAGAACCTTAGAGGTTGGAAGGGACCTCCAGAGATCATTGAGTCCAACTCTCCTTGCAAGGCAGGATCCCCTAGGGTAGTTCACAAAGGAATGCATCCTTTGTTTTGAAGGTCTCCAGAGAAGGAGACTCCACAACCTCTCTGGGGAGCCTGTTCCAGCGCTCTGTCACCCTCACTGTAAAGAAGTTTCTCCTCATGTTAAGGTGAAACCTTCTATGTTCAAGTTTGTAGCCATTGCTGCTTGTCTTATTGCTGATGACCACTGAAAAGATATTGGCCCCATCCACTTGANAGCCTGCCCAGCTCTTGTTGGATGGCAGCACAGCCTGATGGGCTGTCAGCCACCCCCCCACCCCATCCCCAGTTTTGTATCATCAGCGAACCTGCAAAGGGTGCACTCAATGCCTTCATCCAGGTCACGGATAAAGATACTGAACAAAACTCTATCTAGCACTGATCCCTGGGGAACACCACTGGCCACAGGCCTCCAGCTTGACTCTGCCACCGATGACAACCCTCTCAACTCTGCTGCCGAGCCAGTTTTCGATCCACCTCACAGACCAACCATCTGTGCCACATCCCCTGAGCTTATCTATGAGGATGTTAAGGGAGACAGTATACATGTGTATGTGTGCTGAATGGTTTGAACAACTGAGTGAAAAATCAAGACCTGTGTAAAGAAACTAAATTTAGTATTCCATTACTGTTTTCCCACCCAATGACCATGCTCTAAAATAGGTCAGTTCATTAGTGGAGTCCAACACTGAGTGGTTACAGATGCAGTATATCCATCTTAGGCACTGTAAAGGCTGAGTGCTAGAGCCTGCACTTCCTTTAAGCACCTTAAGTCAACAGAAGGAGTTCCCCTGTTTTCATTTGACTTTGGTCAGGTCCTTGATGTGCTAAACTGAACTTTCCCACGGTTTAAAGAAAAATCTCCCATCTGCAAAAAGGACAAGAGAGCAAAGCTTGTTGTGTTATCAGGGGTATGAGGGTAGTATCTGCACAGAAACCAGGCAGACCTTGGAAGTGAACCATTGACACCGTGCACTGAGGGTTTCAGTTATGAGGTTCGCTTAACCCCAAAACGCTGCTGCTGCAGAAGACCACAGGTGTTTCATTACTCTTTCTTGGTTGGTTCTATCTTTGCAGACATCTCAGAGACACCATGCATAATGTGGGCTTATTTGAGCTTTCTGCCTGGGATCGTGACCTGACCCCACATCACTAAAGAACAGATCTCATCCCAGCTAGCCTGTGTGAGATCTTACAGTTCTTGTCCTTCACAAATACTTCTTAGCCTCCTTCTATTGCCAATTAAATCTGCCTATTGTGAAGAATGATAGCAGCATTTTCTACGTGCACACATCCCCTAGGCTGAGACCACGCTCACTATATATTAAGAATGTAAGTGCACTAAGTCCATTCACAACACACAATAAGTGCACAATTCAATTAACTAATGCAATTCATATTTCATTAGGATAGAAGCTGTTTGTGACCTTAAACGGACAACAATTTCATGACAGCATTGCAGAATTTTAATTGGATGGGGAAATAACAAAGAAAAATGAAACAGAGGGAAAATGCACTGCCTGGCAGAATTGTTCCAAGGAATTCAAAAACAAAAGAAGCAGTTGTTCTAAGTCCTTCTCCTCCTTCCCCCTTACTAATGATGTAGAGTACAAAACATTACTGCCTCTGATTAACCATTTGTAGAGGAGGCCACCTCAGCATTTGTGGTATGCACCTTGCATGTATCTAAGTGAAGAGCAGGTCCTCTAAGCAGGATGTTTTTTTCTGTCACTTCTATCTGTTGTCCCATCAGTTTTGTTTCAAAGGCTAAAATACTGGGCCATAAAATAACTTGTGAAGGAGAGCGGTAAACCTCCAACAAAAACAGATATTATTAATAAAGTTGATTGTTAGTATCATTAGTACAAAACAGCACACAAAATCTCAGGACATAAAGGGCTGTGTAACCAAAGTTGAGAGCCATGATTGATATAATACTTCTTTTTTTGTGATAGTCTTAAGAAAAAGAGATTAATAAGTTTAGTTATTATAGTCTTGTAGTAATTTCACCCTTAGTCCATGTACGCTGACCCTATGTGAGAAAAACTGCTCACTACAATTACTGATTCAGTTTCATTATTTTACTGACTACTGCTAAAACTGCATCTTGTGTTACAGGAACATAAAAGGATAAGATCCCTTGGGTTTTAAGTAGCGCATTAAAGAGAAGACAGAAGGATGAAACTACCAGATTACAGTCTGTGGTCTGCACAAACACGCTCTCTCCCCTTTGCTCCCCTCCTGTACTATGACTTCTGTTTTGAAGGTAAAATCAGTAAACAAGTGTTGCACAAAGCTGCCCAGATTTTGTATTGAAGGCAAGATGCTATATAGGAAGCAATTGGATGTGTCTGTTTAATCAGGGCATTTGTTGATCTGGGTCAATAACAGGGTGGTTATTTGTCCCTGGCCAGTGGGTGGCAATGGCAGCAAATGGCTTAGGGTAGACCAGGGTTGATTTTGATAAACATGTCCAGATGGGTATGATTTAAATCAGTAAATATATTGCTTGTATAAAGTGATATTTTAAAATTATTTTAAAACCAATGTTTACATCTGGCAGTTGCTAGATGCTCCATGTATACACTTAACATAATACTTGAACCAAGAGTATAATCAGTGAAGGAAAGGAGCTTTGCTTTCTCTGATCCGAACACCTCTGCTGTTTTTCTTCTTTATGATATATTAGAGCAGAGCCCTTCTGTCTGTATATTAATATCATTTAGCAGTGCTTTTCTCAAAATTACTGTGAGCTGAAGCTAATTCTGCTGGAACAGATGAAGTTACTTCATTTGCAGTCATGTCAAATAACTTTTTTTTGATGCAATGAGAAGCATCAAAACAGTACAGCTGCTGAACGAGAGAGATGATAAAAAGGGAGTTTCCAGAACTCACTGGTATTAGCTGCTCACCCATACATTCCCTTCCTCTCAAGTTTCAAGATGAGATTATTATATAAAAAGGGTAATTTGTAAAAAAGAAAGGAAAAAAAAAGAAGAAAAAGAAAAGAAACTATCTGAACAAATCTGCAAATAAATCAACCTGGGGGAATTCCCACATCTGTGTGCGACCTCTTGATCAAAATAAGGCATCCTTGACCCAAAAAAAATTCTACTGTTTTTTAAGTACTTAACTCTTCACTCAATATGGTGTCATGCTTTAGGAAAGCTGCACTTTGACTTCAGCTCAGCCTGCATCAGATCCCTGACAGGCTAGACTGCCCAAGGACAAGCAGAACTGTGGGGACCAGGGTGGTGGCCACCACTGCTCAGAGTGGCAGCATCTTGCATGGCCCCAGAACACTGTGCTGAGTGCCTGCACCATGGAAGAGCTCAGCCCAGGCTGTTTATTTGTAATGAGGACCACTGTGCAGCCAAATTGCTCTCTGCAGCTTCCTTTTAATTTTTTTTTCTAAGTTTTTGGCTTGTCTGATGGAGGACCAGGAAATGTATCCCAAAAAAATGACCTCTCTTCAGGTGTGCAGGGGCCTCCTTCCAGTCTGCTTGCTGGCCTTGAGCTGACCATGTGTGAGACATTGTGCTGTGATTGTTTTTTATTATTTTGCTTTCCACAGACTTTTTTGCCAGGCTTTTGCTTTTTTTTTTTTTTTTTAAACAGTAGTGCAAAACTAGAGCCACCCTATAGCTGGGTGGGATCTGCTCTGCACTGCCAGTGATGCCACCAATGGCTTTTAACTAGAAGGAAGCTGAGGCTAAAGAGCAGAGAATATTTCTCATCCCACATTGTTCTCAGAGACTATTTCTGGCACAAAGGAAGGACTCAGAAAATGACCATCAGACTTATTTTAGCTAATTCCACACACGACTCAAAGTATTCCAGAGATGTGCCTCAAGCCTCGGAGGACCTGTGGCAAATTTTCTTCCCTGGTTAGTCACAGAAATGAAAGTATTGACAATCTAGGAGCTGCCTGGAAGTGCTTTCTTATAAACAGGGTGGGGGGGGGTAAAACAGCATTCAAATGATACATGAGAATTTTAACAGGAGTGGGTCCAAATATTGTGCTCTAAACTGAACACTCTGATAATCATAACAATGTGGTTTGCAAAGCATCACTTTAAAAGGTCAGCTATACCACCCTCTGAGTGCAAATTGAAAGCACAGCGGATATATTGAGTCATACATATTGTTCATTGTCATTTGCATTTGGTGAAATCCCTGCATTTTACCCAATTTAGCAAGCAAGCACCACCTCGGGCTCCCTTGGCAATACTCACCTCTAAATGCAGTTACTGTTTGCTGGGCCAAACCAGCATCTCGGCCCATCCTGCACCAGTCAATCTTTCTTTGCTCTTTTGATCACTGTTTTTGCCCTTTCAAGTCTCCGAGTCCCTTTGCATGAAAGGAGAGGGAGTAGGCACACTGGAGTAATGTGGCTATTCCCAGCTTTGGTTCTGGGATGCTTTAGTGCATGTTGGGCTGAAGGAAATGACCACCTGTATCAGTTTGCAGACAGCCACTAGAGGAATAGTGTGGCCAGTAGGACTAGGGATGTCATTCTGCCCCTGTACACAGCACTGGTGAGACCTCACCTCGAGTGATGTGTGCAGCTCTGGGCCTCTCACTGCAAGAAAGATGCTGAGGTGCTGGAGCAGGTCCAGAGGAGAGCGATGAGACTGAGGAGGGGGCTGGAGGGAAAGTCTGATGAGGAGAGGCTGAGGAAGCTGGGGGTGATCGGTCTGAAGAAGAGGAGACTTAGAGTGGATCTTATCTCTCTCTACAACTACCTGAAGGGAAGTTGTAGTAAGGTGGGTGTCAGGCTCTTCTCCCAGGCAACTTGTGACAGGACAAGAGGGCATGATCTGAAGCTGTGCCAGGGGAGGTTTGGGTTGGATATTAGGAAGCACATCCTTACAGAAAGGGTGATTAGGCACTGGAATGGCCTGCCCAGGGAAGTGGTGAAGTGTCCCTGGAGGTGTTTAAGGGATGTTTGAATGAGGCACTTAGTGACATGGTCTTGTTGATGTGGTAGTGTTGGGTCATAGGCTGGACTAGATGATCTCAGAGGTCTATTCCAGCCTCAGTAATTCTGTGTGATCAGAAGCTCAAAGTTCCTATTTGTGTGGATAAAGACCAGCTTAATTCCACCAACACCATGTAGAGCTGTGGGGGTATGTGTCGTGGTTTGGCATTCCTGAGGTCAAATACCCTTTTTAAAAACAATCCTCAGGGTTTGACTGTGTGGCCTCTTCCCTGCTTTTTGCACATCACCTATCACTGCTAGGGACTGTGCAACTTCCCAACAGTCACGCCAGTGGCATATCCAATGAGAACATGGCAGAAGCTGTCCTCACCCTTCTGGGGACTACACCTGAAGAATAAGCAAATTTTGTGGGTGTTTAAGCCTTTTTTTTTTTTCCTATGAACAATGTCAAAATGACTCATTTGTGCTTCAGCTGGAATGTATAGTTGGTAGTTGCTGGCAGGGAATAATTGTATTTCTAGATTTGTAAATAGAAGCAGTCCACCACACCAAGCCAGCTCTTGGGTCCTGTTACTGAGGTGAGGTTTTGGTGGCAAGGGCAGCACAGGGGCTCAGTTGTGGCAGCTGGGTAGGTCTGGTAGCTACTGCCACTGGTGGCTGTCAGGGGAAATGAATTGTCCAGCTACAGGGAGACCAGGAGGAAGGAGAGGAAAGGAACAGAGGCACTGATAGAGACACTTCAACCATTTTGCAAATAAAGCCCAATGAAAGGGATTGTGGAGTCTCCTCCTCTGGAGACTTTCAAGACCTGTCTGGATGTGTTCCTGTATGACCTAAGCTAGATTCGGTGATCCTGCTCTGGCAGGGGGATTGGACTCGATGACCCATGGAGGTCCGTTCCAACCCCTAACATCCTGTGCTCCTGTGAAACCAATGCCATTTACAGAGACACGCAGGCACACAAAGCAATACAGAGCCTAATCCAAAGACCACTGAAGGCAGGGGAAAACTCCAGTCATGCATGTTCCGAACTGAACTCTGTATGGAGGGCTGTCAAAACACATGCCCTTGACAAACACACATTTTACAACTAGTTGGTTTGCTGAATGAAGGAGAATTTAGACCAAACTGTGTAAAAGCACACACAAACACACACACACATATATGTATGCCATGCAGAAAAGCTTTCTCAAGAGAGAAATCACCTCAAGGTCCACTTATAAAACCTAGTGCTTTTATAGTGCCCTGGAAACAATAATGTTGTCTGTAAGGACTCAATGAATATTTTCCATCCACGAGGGTATGTTAAGTCACACACCTCCTCCCTAACATGGACAGAAAAGACAAAGCTTAGAAGATTTCGCTTAGACCCCTAATCCAGGCTGCACAAGCAACTCAGATGGAAACCTTGCAATTGAAACCCACTCACTTGCTTCCTCTCTCCATCAGCCACCAGAAGGAGCACAAGGGCATCACGCTGGGCTAGAATGCTCTGCCATCTGTGGATCCTTCTCCTTTCCCTACTCTGCTTGGTCTGGGGCAGATGGGCTGCCATGCCCAGTGTGGTGGGTTAGGAACTTCCCCCCTCCTCCAACTGAAATATACCAGACCAGCTCAGCTGGGTTGGAAGTAAGATAAAGCTATGTTTACAGCAAAGCTGAATTTACAATCGTATATACACAATATATTTACAATTATATATAATTTAGTAATAATACAGAAATCCAAACTTCCTCCTGCACAAAAAGAAGCCCAGAAGGGGCTCAAAGCCACCCTCTCTCTCCCAGACAGCAAAGATTACTTCTTATCTGTTAGCTGAGCTAAGTGGAGAGATTAGAGCAGAGCAAAGAAGTCAAGGGAAGAAGCATCCCAGAGCAAAGAGGGACAAATTATTTACATTTTGGCTTTTTATCCCTTTTAGCAAACCAATGAATGACACAGACTCTATCATTATTTTCTTTTTACAATCAATGATCTAAATTCTCTCATTGCCATATTCCAATTAGCCTCAGACCAGCACACCCAGCTGATTCCCTTGTCTGCCCATTGACTCCCCAGTCCCCACCCAGGCTGCAGCTCATGCAGCTCTGCACTGCTTCCCTGCCACTGGCACGCACAAAGTTTCTCTGAGGTTCAGTAGGTCCCTTCGGTGATGCCTGCTCAGATCTACCCACTGATGACTAATAGTGTGTAAAAGTCAATTACATTCATATTCTGAGTTGCCTGCTACTTAAAATGTTAACAATGGGGAAACTTGCCCTACAGGAATGAGGATGGGGGCAAACTTTTATTAGCCCCACATGGGCATTTATCTGTTTTTAATGTTACATTGTCCTAGGGAAAAAAGTGTCATTGTTAACAGTGTTACAGGCAGTCAGCTGCACTCAATTTAAAATTAAAAGGGGAAGAAAATATAAATGAAAAGGGGAAAAAAAATAGGGGGGGTGGTGGTGTTTCTGCCTGACACACTGCAGTATGGCAGGCTATGGTAACTTGCCCCAGAAATTTTTATTGAATCCAGCCCTTCAGTACAAAAGAATTCATTAACTGCTTCATGATGTAAAGTCTGCTAAAGATATTACACTCGCTGGCTAAAAGTGAGGCTGTTCCCATACAACCTAACTGTTGCCTTCACCGATCAGCATTGAGTCCCAACTTGCCTCTATGAGTCAAAATTATCATGTTATGCACACAAATAGAACCTCTCTGGTTCTGACTCCAGCCCATGCTATGGCCCTGCCCATGCTAAAGCTGCTGAAGTTGAGAGTGCCAGAACTCAGGTCAGGGAAAGGCACAGCCTGGGAGTATTATGTGCAAGGCTGGTGTTTAAAATCGGTCGGGGCTGGGACTTTTGTGGGATGAACTCCCTCACCACTCTGAACCTGTAGTGTGACAGACCCCTTCTCCCACCCTCCCCAGCACACGGTGTGCACCACACACAGTGAATGGATCGCACAGAAACCATTGTGCCAACTCTGTGCACCACCCTTACCTCACGTTGCTGAGAACACCTACTCTTGGGGCAGGGCAGGATCCACTCCAATAAAGTTACATCACTGTAAAAACTAGCAGGACCAGGTGTCTTCTGCATGAAAAACTGAACTACACCAACGCAATCTCTCTGTTACCGTGGGAACTTCACCTTTGAAAAAAATGTTCTTTTATTGGCCTTAAAAAGGCTGAGGACAAGAGAACCCAGTGTGAGTCTGGAAATTCTAGATACTCCAGTATCTTCAGATCAATTTAAGGTTTCCATACATTTTCCAGTTTGCACACCACTGATGCACACATGGTGCTGAAAGAGATGCAGTAGGGGAGGATGTTTATTATGCTTACTGAGCAGGTGGCCCTAACTACCTGAATTACACTTTGCTGCCTTCAATTCATCATGCCAACTTAATGAACAGAGAAGCCGGGTGATCTCAGACAGCCAGCCAGGAGAAACAAAAGAGAAGTCAGGCACAGTGTCACCCAGCTTGAACCAGCCCACTGGTACCTTTCATGTGGCTGCAACCATTCAGCTCCCAGTGTGAATGAACCAGAGCCATTGCCAAGCAAACAGATAAGAGTCTAGAGGAACTGATCAATATGTTTAGATAAGGTGCAACAAAAATACGTAGCAACCTGCCTCTTTGTCTGTGCTTGGTAAAGAGAGGAAAATAAAAAAATCCCTCCATTGGCTGCTTCAAGTTGACTTCTGTGACACAGTTAATTGACACCACTGTAACCATGGAGTTAGCCTAAGTTCAGGATAAGGCAGTGGCTTTATTAAGAAACTCAAGCACAGAAATGCAGTCAGAAAGTCCTACCTAGGTCTCTTTGGCAAATGAATCCTTTGAATCCAACTTAGCCATCTGCACCTTCATGGACAGTGTTTTTACAGAGAAGATGATGGAAGTTTAAAAATAATTCAAAATAGGTCAGTTATGCTTGAAATAGCCAAATGAAGATTAGAGAAAAAGCTGCAAAAAACCCAACCAACAGCTTAAGTGAACATGAGGTGACATTAAAGGGTATGTAAATATTTATATGTAATTTTATAGCAGTATGCTATATACTGTACTTCTTTTGCTCACACATCCATTCCAGCAGTAACTAATTGAAATTTCTGCAGCTCTGAAAAGGACCTTTATTGGGACTGAGAAAACAAAAACTAGGACAGCACTGAATATGAACTACTTTTGAGACACTTCTGTGACCAGGGCTGTACTCAATTCTTTCTTTCTCAACAGAAAATTGCTGTTTTCTTGCAGAGAAGGGGCTAGGCAGATTGAAATAATGGAAGTCTGTTTATAGAACAAACTGGAAATGAGACTTTACCTGCAGATGCCGAGTACACAGACAAAGCCTTCCTCTGACTTCTCTTGAGTTTGTTATAAAGCTGAAGAAGGGACATTTAATCTTTCTCAACTACATACACACACACACAAATGTAGCCACACAGAGGACAGAAAGAGTAAGTAGTCTTTGTATAAAATCCCTTCTATCTTCAGCTGAACATTTTTCTGCTGTGTCAAATTCAGAACACAGTGCAAAACCAAAATCTAGAGAAGGGAATTTTGAGTCTTCAGGGGATTTTTGCCTCACAGATAAAATTAAGACCATGAGCTTACCTGTGTCTTGTATAAGAGTTTCTTAGCTTTCTTTTGGCTCTATGTTTGCACGACAAAGTGTTTAGCACAGGAAATTCACTGATTACATATTATAAAAAGGCTGTTGCTAATCAAATTTCACAGGAAAAACTTATCAAATTGCTTATGGGGATGGGGAGAAGGAATCCCAGCTACACTGTGTAGCATCCACGTTTGTTCAAATGTATTTGCTGCAAGCACAGTATTATCCACCCAAAAAAAAAAAAACCCTCAAGCAGGCTGTATCCTAATGCTGGAGTGCATGGTGTAAGGACAAGTTACTCCCTCTACTCAATTCTTTTAAAAACAACTTCTCCTTAATTTACTTAGGTACTTTATAGCCTGGCTTTAGCTTCGGTTTGCATCCACTGAGTCCAATGGATTCCAAGTCCTGTTTCAGCCTGAGATGTCAATCATTCACCCTTAGGACCTGCATTATCCTCATGCTACTACTCCCCTTTCTGGGAGAATAAAGACTTGTTCCCTTCCTTGCTTACCAGAAGGACCACAAGATGACCTACAAACTACACTAGAAGAGACTATCCCTTTTTAAGTGGGTTTCAGGGGGTTATTGAAGCTTTTCCGTTTTGTTTTAAGCCTTTAAAATTAGTCAGTAGAAGAGGATGAATCCCACATCTTATGCCTGGGCCAGCATCAGGCTGCAGGGTCAGTCTGCAATGATGTCTAATGCAGTTACTGAAGGCAAAATGAAACAGCATCGACAGGAAGCAACAGAGATGAGGGCTTGCTCCATAACTCACAGCCATGGGAAGATTCCTCTGGGATGACCACTGCAGCCCTCATCAAGTTCTTTGAGAAGGCCAAGCCAGTGCTTCTTGAGCTTATGCTTCCAGATTGCAGGATGCAATATTCACAGTAATTATAACCCTAGCATTTGGGCTCATAACAAAAAGAAGCAGCTTCTGGCCAAGTGCAATTGTAAGTAGCACTTACATTTTAGCAAAGCCTAAGCTAACAGATGCACCCCTACAATCCAGAAAACACTGAGCTACAACATCCCTTATTTGCCTGGTAGAGCCAGGGATGCTGTAATAACCATGTCCTTAAACTGCAATCACTTTTTTTTTTCCCTCTGAAAATTTGCTTTAATGAATCATTGTGGTAGTTTAGAGTTAGCACTCTAATAACTTCTAAATTATAAACATAGAATAGAAAAATTCCAGAGATCTCGAACAGAAAAAAAAAGTAAAAAGCACATAAAATAGAAGATTGGTTATGAAAGAAAAAAAATAGATAAGTCTGTATCATTTGACTCGTTTGTTGGACTAGCATAAAGTCTGCTGCACAAACTGCTCTGGCTCCTGCCTCCTTTTCCCCATGCTGGCTGGTCTTGCATGGCTACACTAACCTTGGCTGAGTAGGTAACAGTGGGGTGCGGTTTTCTTTCTGTAAGGGGGAGAAGATGGTGGCTGTCAGCACCTTCTGGGTTTGTCCAGGGGGAGAGCTTTGTGTTATTTCTCAGTTGTAAGTAATTGTAAATCTATGTAAATATATTTTGTACACATGCATTGTATTATACGCATTTAGATTTTAGTTTTGCTGTAAATGCAGCTCTATCTTGCTTCCAAACCTTCTGAGCTAGTCTGGTGATTTTATTTTTTGGGGGTAATTTTAATCTTACCGCAATCCTAAATTAACTGTAGACATAATAATGATTCAGACTGTCCTGTAATCACCTAGGGCAGGCAAATTATCATCTGTCTGAGCATAACACTGTGCACAGATTAGGGTTTTTTCCCCAGGTCAAAAAGAAAAAACATTCTCTAGAAGAAAGTCCTGTAGAATGCCCAGCAGCTGTGACAGAGGTGGTAGTCACACTGTCAGGGTAGCAAAAAAACCAATGCTCAGCTTTAGAAGCACTGCTTCCAGTGAGATGGAGATTCCTGGGGCAATCCCCACACTGACATTGAGATACTGGCTTCAAAGAAAGAAAAAAGGATCATTAAAATAGCGAGGCATCAAGGGCATGCAAGAGCAAAGCTCTTGTGGAGAGGACAGTCATTCACTGCCTCTAAGTCACCTGAAATACTGAGAATAGTCCCAACACCTGTTTTGTCCAGCCACAAGGATGACTGGGGGACTTGAGCATCTCCCCTAAGAAAAGAGACTGAGAGCCCTGGGGTTGCTTAGTCTAGAGAAGAGAAGACTGATAGATCTTAACCCATGTGTACAAATATCTGAAGGGTGGGTGTCAAGTGGATGGGGCCAATCTCTTTTTGGTGGTCAGCAGCAATAAGCCAAGGATCAATGGCTACAAACTGGAACACAGAAGGTTTCACCTCAACATGAGCAGAAAGTTCTTTACAACGAGCACTGGAAGAGGCTACCCAGAGAGGTTGTGGAGTCTCCTTCTCTGGAGACTTTCAAAACCTGCCTGGATGCATTCTGTGTGAACTACCCTGGGTGGTCCTGCCTTGGGAGAGGGGTTGGACTTGATGATCTCTGGAGGTCCCTTCCAACCTCTAAGATTCTGTGATTCCCAGGACAAACACTTGAGGGAGGGAAAAAAAAAAAAAAAAAAAAAGAAAAAAAAGGAAAAAAAAGAACCTGGGAGCATCCTTAGCTGCACCTTCAGAGGCAGAGGGGCCTGTCCTACTCAGAGCCCCCGAAAGCAGCTTCTTTTGTGTGGATGCAAAATGCCTGTCTCTCCTGCCCATGCTGCAGATTGATTTTCAGCACAGCTGCCCAGGTGGCTATGTGTTACTACTTGTAGATAAAGAACATCATACAAAAGTGTATTTTAACTGCACAGCCAAAATGCTCTACATCTGTTCAGCTCGGATGGGTTCAGTGATTCAGTTAACATAAGCTCAGGCTAGACTGAACCTATTAAGTGCTCAATTAAACCTGATCCACTGCATCCCTTCCTTTATTTCCTGCGCAACTGGATTCGTTTTTTTTCCATGACACAAGCATTTCCCTGGCCTTTTGGAGAAGGCATTCAGCTGAAAAGCAGAGTGGTAGGAAATTGTTTGCTTTCGGTATGCTGTGACGGAAATGAAGTCAACATGATAGATTGGTACTGAGTGGAGGTTATTTTTCCCAAGGTGTCAGGCTTGTGCTTCAGAAATGAGCCACCTCGAGCGGCAGAGAGCGTACGGCCAGAACCACCAAAACGTACATGACATATGGCAAAGCAAACGCCATCAAGAAATGTGTTACAAGCTCATGCTGAGCCATGCAAAGCCCAACAAGCATTTGCTTGTCACACAGCAAAGCAATGGTTACAGCATGCAGAGGAAATTATGTCTGCGCCAAGAGTGTGTGTCTGGACTCAAAACTAGGTGAATGGAACATATCTTCATCTGGTGTGAGGCAG
This sequence comes from Ramphastos sulfuratus, assembly GCA_013399055.1. Classification (NCBI taxonomy): domain Eukaryota; kingdom Metazoa; phylum Chordata; class Aves; order Piciformes; family Ramphastidae; genus Ramphastos; species Ramphastos sulfuratus. The sequence goes on along the minus strand of WBNM01001496.1, from coordinate 148,059 downwards.
AAAAGCTACAGAGATTTCAGACAAGTTCTTCTTAATGAGGTCTTGCTCCATGTTTGCAGAGGCACTTGGTTTACAGGGCTGCAGCTTTGAAAATTCATAATGTAGGCCTCATCATTTTCGACTTCTCCATCAGGAATTCTTTGTACACATTTGTCGTTTGATACTCCAGAGGAGATAAAAAGCTGAATGCCTCCCGTCTCATGTGGCTGCTGCTGACAAATTGACAAAAGCACTGAAATAAAAACTCTGCTCAATTAAATTTGGGAATGAAAGAAAAAAAATCTGATAGGGGGCAGTGGGGGGGTAAAGAATAAAGCCCACACAGCGGATTGCCTCCGGCAGCTCTTACAGGTCCTGTGAGCTCCTGTGACACAGACAAACTGCACCTCCCGAAGCAGACATGACAGAGAGCTTCCCTGGAGGGCTGTGGCAGTAGTTTATGAACGTGCAACTTCATTAGCAGCTGGTGACCCCATTAGAGGAGGCTCTTCATTTCTGGGCTTGGACAAAACTCTCCAGGGACTGCTGTATGCCACGCACAGAGATCTCGTTGCTGGGGTGAGGGAGATGGCTTTCAAAGTCACCTTGAAGAAAGACTCAGTAATTCCAAGATCATCTTTGGACTTGGCAGAAAATGTAGCATCTCGTTTCAGGTTTTGACAAATTGAATTGCTGAAAGTTGCAGAGACACCTGTTCTGCAGCATGGAAACCACACACTCATCCTCCTGGGTGAGGAGCTGACACTGACAGTCACATGTAGCCCAATAAAGCTCCTCTTTCTATAATTAGGGGAGAAGTGTGAGATTGATTATTTCTAATATGACTTCATACTGTTGTTTTTTTGGTTGTTTTTATTTAAAAACCAAACTTGTAAAACAAAGAAAGGAAAGCTCATAAACAGCTGATGACCTGCTCCATGTAGATCAGTTATAGATGAGCAACTGTGCTCTTCACAAAGGACTTTTGATGTAGGCAGCCTGCAAACAGTGATTTAAGACAGGCTGGGCTTGCGGGGTGGTGATGGCAGGGGACATCTGCAGCAGGCCTGAACCCTTTTGTCAATTAGCTCAAACCATGACAGATCTCAGAATCCTGCTTTCTGGAGACAAAGGTTTTTTAGGAAGCCTGTGACAGTGTCTAGTTGGGGGATGCTGCTGAGATCTGGATCTTTTTTCTTGTCCCTTTACAAAATGGAGAAGAGGGAATAAATTACCCTGCAATTAGTGGTCCTGGTGGGAGGGATGCAGCAAACTAAGCATAGCAGGCACTGAAACTAGGAAAATGGTAAAGAATCAATATCTACTGAGCAGAAAGAAGCTACTAGAGCAGTAGGGAAAGAAAGATCACAGGATGATAGAGGTTGGAAGGGACCTCCATAGGTCATCGAGTCCAACCCCATAGAATCTAGCTCAGGTCACACAGGAACGCATCCAGACAGGTCTTGAAACTCTCCAGAGACAACCTCTCTGGGTAACCTGTTCCAGTGCTCCATGACCCTTACAGTAAAGAAGTTCTTCCTCATGTTGAGGAGAAACTTCCTGTGCTGTAGTTTACACCCATTGCCTTTGTCCTATCACAGGGTGTAACTGAGCAGAACATGTCCCCTCCCTCTTGACCCCCAGCCCTCAGATATTTATAAACATTGATTAGACCCCCTCTAAGTCTTCTCTTCACCAGACCAAAAAGCCCCAGGTGCCTCAGCCTCTTCTCATAGGGCAGTGCTCCAGCTCCTTAATCATCTTTGTAGCCCTCCCTTGGACTATCTTGAGTAGATCCCTGTCCCTCCTGAACTGGGGAACCCCAAACTGAACACAATATTCCAAGTAAGGTCTCACCAGGGCAGAATAGAGGGGGAGGAGAACCTCCCTCCATCTGCTGGACACATTCCTCTTAATGCAACCTCTGCACTTACCCTTGTTGAACCTCAGTACGTTCCTCTTTGGCCAGCTCCAACCCCCCTGTCAGAGCAGGATCACCTACACCAGATCACACAGGAACACATCCAGGCAGACTTTGAATATCTCCAGAGAGGGTTTGGTTAAGCACTGCTGAAGTTTTGACCTGAGTTTAAATCTTGGCTGGAGACATAAGCAAGAGCAGTAGCATTAGCAAAAGCCTATGGTGATAAAAAGATGTGGTGAACATTGTACTAACAGAGTTTCAACACTCTGCTCTGGCTGCTCCTGTAAGGTTCTCATCTGTGCTTTGGAGAGAAAGGGGATATATATGTTGTCACTTGTACATGATGTATCAACTGCAGTTCCAAACGTGTTCATCTGGCACGATTTTCTGTTCCTTCCCTTAAAAATCTCCTTTTATGGCTGCCATGCAGTAGATCTGTTATTTTTAAACTACTGCTTTTTTTTTTTTTTTCCCCTCTTAATACTCATCTGATTGTTCAAAGCTTGACCATGGATTCTCAAAACATACATCTGCATTTTTCCACAGCTTCACACCGAGTCCATTTGAGATTTTTATCAGTAAGCCTGGGAGGTTTTGTGGCCTCAGCCCCAGCGGCTACAGGTGGGAAGTGCTGATTCATTAGCAAGAAAGTTTGAAGGCTGCAAAACTACCTTCTGCCATGGCACTGTAGCTGAGCAGTAAGCTGCCTGGCTGCTGTAGCAGGGTTTCCAACGAAAGGCATCTTTTAAGAAGTATCAGCAGTTTAGAACTGCTGGTATTAGTGAAGGGTAGTTTTTCAAACTGTCCCAAACTCTCCTCTCTTCCCACTTCTGTGCTGCTGTTCTACTCTGGAAACTTCGTTTTGCTGTTTGTTTCTAAAATGCTGACATTTTCTTTTAAGAGAGCTGCTCTTCAAGTGTGCTGGTTTGAGGCTAATTGGAATATTTTAATGAGAGAGATTAGATCATTGGTTGTGAAAAGAAAATAATGATGAAGTCTGTATCATTCATTGGTTTGCTGAGGGGGATAAAAAGCCAAAATATAAAGAATCACTCTCACTTGGGGCTGTGTCACTGGATCTAATAATTTCCTCTTAACTCTGCTCTGCTCTAATATCTCTCCTCTAATTTCAGCTAACAACTAACATGTAAGCTTTGCTGCTTTTGGTTTTGCTTGCCTGTCTGAGATAGAGAGGGAGAAAGAGGGGATAGTTTTGAGCCCTTCTGGGCAGTTTCCTTTGTCCAGGAGGGAGTTTGGATTTCTGTATTATTTCTAATTTGTATATCATTGTAAATACTTGTAAATAATGTGTATACATGCTTGTTAATTTTGCTGTGCTGTAAATACAGCTTCACCTTACTTCCAAGCCGTCTGAGCTAGTCTGGTAAATTCCAAATAGTGTGGAGGAGAAAGTTCCTAACCCACATCACTGAGGCAAAGCTATGGCTGCCATGAAGTGGTTGAGCTCTGCTGACTTTTCACTGGAGTTGCACCAGCTTGCACCACCTGGAGCACAGCCCTCTCCACAATTTCAGACTCAGATCTGCTGTATTTAGAAGCAAAAATCAATTTCAACAGTTTCTTAATCTTGTTAGCTCTATAAAATCATGTAGCAGGGCAGTGAATAGCAGCTGGCAGGCATCTGTCACAGAACAAATTTGACCAGTGAATGGAACATCTCCTCAACCATCTGTTTGTAATGTGTAGAGAGAGGAATTACCACTGCTAGTGACTTCAGCCACCGAGATATTTGCAGGAAATCTCATGTGGTCATTCAAAAAAACCCCCAAACCTTCGACAGTCATGTACCCAGCGTACTTGAGATGAGTATGGAACTCACTCAGATATATAAAAGTTTACAGGTTGAAGAACTAGCAGGTGGCTGTGCATACTGATGACCACAGAATCATAAAATCACTGAAGTTGGAGAAGACCTCCAAGATCACTGATTCCAACTATTAACATAACACTGCCAAGTCTACCACTAAACCAAGTCCCCAAGTGCCATATCTACATGTTTTCTGGACACTTCCCAGGATGGTGATTCAAACGCTTCCTGGGTACACTGTTCCAGTGTGTAACCATTCTTTCAGTGAGGTCCAATCTAAACCTTCCCTGGTGCAACTTGAGGCCATTTGGTTTTATCCTGTCACTTGTTACCTGCAAGAAGAGACAGACTCCCACCTCAATACAACCTCCTTTCAGGTAGCCTCCTCTTCTCCATACTGAACGTCTTCACTTTCCTCAGCTGCTCCTCCTAAGACTTATGCTCTAGACCCTTCACCAGCTTCACTGACTTTCTTTGGCCATGCTCCAGCACCTCAATGTCTTTCTTGTAGTGAAGGGCCCAAAACTGAACACAGCATTCAAGATGCAGTCTCATTCATCGATGCACAGGGGCACAATCAATTCCCTGCTCCTGCTGGCCACACTATTCCAGATACAGTCCATGATGCTGTTGGCCTTTTTGGCCATCTGAGTGCACTGCTGGCTCACGTTCAGCTGTCTGTCAACCAGCACACCCCAGTACTTTTCCACTGGACAGNACCAGCACCCCCCAGTACTTTTCCACTGGACAGCCTTTCAGACACTCTGCCCTAAGGCTGTAGTGTTGCATGGGGTTGTTGTGACCAAAGTGCAGGGCCCAGCACTTGGCCTTGTTGAACCTCACACCACGGACTTCAGCCCACTGATCAATACTTCCACCCAACTTGGTGCCATGTACAAACTACTAAGGGTGCTCTCAATCCTCTCGTCTAGATCATCAATAAAGATATTAAACAGAACTGGCCCCAATACCAAGTCCTGGGGGACATCACTCGTGACTGGTCACAAATGGGATTTAAATTCTTTTATTACCACTCTCTGGGCTCAGCCATTGAGGCAGTNTGTAACCATTCTTTCAGTGAGGTCCAATCTAAACCTTCCCTGGTGCAACTTGAGGCCATTTGGTTTTATCCTGTCACTTGTTACCTGCAAGAAGAGACAGACTCCCACCTCAATACAACCTCCTTTCAGGTAGCCTCCTCTTCTCCATACTGAACGTCTTCACTTTCCTCAGCTGCTCCTCCTAAGACTTATGCTCTAGACCCTTCACCAGCTTCACTGACTTTCTTTGGCCATGCTCCAGCACCTCAATGTCTTTCTTGTAGTGAAGGGCCCAAAACTGAACACAGCATTCAAGATGCAGTCTCATTCATCGATGCACAGGGGCACAATCAATTCCCTGCTCCTGCTGGCCACACTATTCCAGATACAGTCCATGATGCTGTTGGCCTTTTTGGCCATCTGAGTGCACTGCTGGCTCACGTTCAGCTGTCTGTCAACCAGCACCCCCCAGTACTTTTCCACTGGACAGCCTTTCAGACACTCTGCCCTAAGGCTGTAGTGTTGCATGGGGTTGTTGTGACCAAAGTGCAGGGCCCAGCACTTGGCCTTGTTGAACCTCACACCACGGACTTCAGCCCACTGATCAATACTTCCACCCAACTTGGTGCCATGTACAAACTACTAAGGGTGCTCTCAATCCTCTCGTCTAGATCATCAATAAAGATATTAAACAGAACTGGCCCCAATACCAAGTCCTGGGGGACATCACTCGTGACTGGTCACAAATGGGATTTAAATTCTTTTATTACCACTCTCTGGGCTCAGCCATTGAGGCAGTTTTCTACCCAATGAAGAGTACATCTGTCCAAGCCATGAGCAGTCAGTTTCTCCAAGAGAATGCTGTGGCTGGTAGTGTCCAAGGCAATGTCCAGGTAGAAGGCATCTGCAGCCTTTCCCCCTCATCCACTAGGGGGGATACCAAGGAAATGTATGACAGAAATTTAGATGCATCAGCGTCCCTAGATGTATCTATTATAGCTGATTTGCAACATAAATTAGCAAGAAAAAGAACTAATAAAAATAATTTGATGGCCAAGTTCAAAACAAATGAATAGATAAAGCCTAAAACCATTACAGAATCACAGAATCATTGAGGCTGGAAAAGACCTCTGAGATCATCAAGTCCAGCCTATGACTTCACGCCATGACATCAGCTAAACCATGCCACCAAGTGTCACATCCAACCTTTTCTTAAACATTCCCAGGGATGGTGACTCCACCACCTCCCTGGGCAGGCCATTCCAGTGCCTAATCACCCTTTCTGTGAGGATGTGCTTCCTAATATCCAACCTAAACCTCCCCTGGTGCAGTTTCAGACTGTGGCCTCTTGTCCTGTCACTAGTTGCCTTGGAGAAGAGTCTGACCCCTACCTGCCTATCTATTAGTCTAGATAGAGTGATATTTCTATTAAAGAAAGGTACAGAAGCAGTGCTAAAACAGAATTNTCTCAATCCTCTCGTCTAGATCATCAATAAAGATATTAAACAGAACTGGCCCCAATACCAAGTCCTGGGGGACATCACTCGTGACTGGTCACAAATGGGATTTAAATTCTTTTATTACCACTCTCTGGGCTCAGCCATTGAGGCAGTTTTCTACCCAATGAAGAGTACATCTGTCCAAGCCATGAGCAGTCAGTTTCTCCAAGAGAATGCTGTGGCTGGTAGTGTCCAAGGCAATGTCCAGGTAGAAGGCATCTGCAGCCTTTCCCCCTCATTCACTAGGGGGGATACCAAGGAAATGTATGACAGAAATTTAGATGCATCAGCGTCCCTAGATGTATCTATTATAGCTGATTTGCAACATAAATTAGCAAGAAAAAGAACTGATAAAAATAATTTGATGGCCAAGTTCAAAACAAATGAATAGACAAAGCCTAAAACCATTACAGAATCACAGAATCATTGAGGTTGGAAAAGACCTCTGAGATCATCAAGTCCAGCCTATGACTTCACGCCATGACATCAGCTAAACCATGCCACCAAGTGTCACATCCAACCTTTTCTTAAACATTCCCAGGGATGGTGACTCCACCACCTCCCTGGGCAGGCCATTCCAGTGCCTAATCACCCTTTCTGTGAGGATGTGCTTCCTAATATCCAACCTAAACCTCCCCTGGTGCAGTTTCAGACTGTGGCCTCTTGTCCTGTCACTAGTTGCCTTGGAGAAGAGTCTGACCCCTACCTGCCTATCTATTAGTCTAGATAGAGTGATATTTCTATTAAAGAAAGGTACAGAAGCAGTGCTAAAACAGAATTGTAGATGATGGGAGGAAAATGAAACAGACATAAATTCAGTTAGTATAGGATCTAGAAATCATCATAGGAGCCTGGTGTGAAAAACCTAATGCCTGTTTCCATAGCCCCAGCCTAGTGAAAGGAGTATGAGGGTTATTCAAGGGGGGAATCACCACATTTGGGAGCCACGTGTGAGACTGCTGGGGGGCATTGTGACATGGTGAAACATTGCATTTGTCTCTGTCCTCATTTGCTCTTGTGTTTCTGGACCCGTAGCTAGCTTGGAGTCTTCACACTGCTGCCCACACAATAATGGCACGGCATGGTTTGGAAAGGTTCCACAGCTCAGAGACCCATGGGAAAACTCAGGAGAGAATCACAAAAAGACAGTCTGGGGCTGGGAGACAAGGCTGCCACTGTGATCCATCTACCTGCTGTGATCATCTGTCCAACATTTCTGAGCCACTTAGTGACACTTCATTTTCCCTTCTCTTTGTGTCCCCAAACACTGCAATTTTCAGGCTTATCACATGGGTGAAATTTATGCATGACATGAAGGCCAGCAGTCCAGATGAATTAACAGCCACTGTGCCTCTAAGGACAATCTTACTCTTTTCCCACAGATCAGAAGCATATTTAACTACCCTCCAGCAAGCTCTCTCCCAGCCAGTGGCAGGCGGCAATGCAAGAAGACTCAGTCTTCATCTCGAGGCAGAAGGGATGCAATACCAACCCAGGGTTGGTCTGGCAGCAGCAGAACTGCACCAGCCCTAACAAACACAAGCTGGAAGATGTTTAGATACATGTACATGTATTGTATCATGAACAGATAACTTTTACTTGGCTGTTTTGAGAAACAAAGCTCTTTATAAAGGTACATGAGTACTCCAAGGAGCTTTGCTTACTCACAGAGCCTTTCCAGAAAATGGAAACTACAAGCTCCTAAGAAGTATAGGCATGGCAGAAGAGATCTTGAGAGAGCAGAAGAGGGTATTTATAACCATCAGAGCTTCTGTCATTAGAGCTGAGCCCCTTTTCACTGACAGGGAAAAAAAAAAGTCAATGGGAAGAAACTTCAGCCATGGACCATCAAGAGCGACACTTCTGTGAGGAGGGGGAGTCTCATTAGTGCTATAGGAGCACCACTGCTATACAGTACTGCTGCTGGGCTGCTTAAATTTCAGAGTGGGGAGAGGGAAAGAGTCATATATTGTAACATTTGAAGGCTGAAAGCTTTTGCAATGAACTTGAAGGATCATCAGCTGTAGACATGGCATAGGTTGCAGTGGGCCAACAGCTAGAAAAACGAAGTACTGTGGCATGGAGATCTTGAGAAAGATTTATGTGGAGATCTTAAGAAAGACTTCTTATAACTAAGGACATTTTCACATATCCAAGCAGAGGGTATCAAAGTCACAGGCTTTCTGATCAGCCCCTGATAGTACATGTGCCTCCTCACCTTGCCTTGGGAGAGGCTTACCCATGACAGTCTCAAGTCTTGCAAGCACCTTGCCAATAGCATTGAGTCCGGACAGCCCTACACCTGGTGCTGGGGCTTCCCTGCTTAGAGAAGAAGTTTAAAACATTTAAGAAAGGACTTAGTGGAAACCAGCTGGCTGAGCAAAGAGCTAGGCTGAAGAAAACATGGGAGACAAACCATGCCCTCAACACAAGGCCAAAGTGTGGGGTTAACTTGGGATTGCAGAGCAATGTCTCTGTCCTCAGGGAGTTTAGCCACTTACATTTGGAAACACTTTCCTTCAAAGAAGAAAATAACACAGAGGCCTGTCCTCTTCCTTCCAAAATTACTTCTCTGATCTAATTTTGGGGGTCTGGGCTCACCACACTCTGCAGGGATGTGGGAAGACCTGGGATCGTTCCTCTCCCAGCCCAAAGGGATTGCAGACCACTATCTCACTGCATTGCAGGTCCAACCCTGTGGGTTATCCCGAGATGAACATGCAGCAAGCCTCTCCTGCTGTATGGTTTCAACAGCTCACAATTATTATTGAGACAGAGTGGGGAACAAGCCCTGTAACGAAGCAGCAGATGCCCTCACCCAGAAATAGTCATAAGATCCAGCATATATTGCACCAAAGAAGGGCTGCATGGCCAAAAATTCATCTGTTCACCAGCACTGCCCACTAGAGCAGGAAGGTGATAAAGACATCACCTCTGCTTACAAACCCTGTCTCCCTCTAGCATTAGCATCCACTGGGGTAGGTAGCAAATTACAAAGCCCCATTAGCCCTGCATGATACCTTGGGCCACAAAAATACTGCATTATCACTGTTGCAGCTCCTTTAGAGGCGTGCAACTGTGCATTCCTTCCTTTCTTTGAAAGCTGGCAGGAGCAGTCAAGGGAAAATAATTCCTTTATTCTTTGCTTTTGCAGAGGCTTTATCTTATGTATCTAACATTTCCTGTGGAACAAATCTAAGTCCCCATTGCTAAAGCTATGAAGTGAGAGATGAACGTAAAGGAACGCCTGTAAAAATTAAAAGTTCTCATGTCTTCAAGGAAGGTAATTCTATGTGTTTGTTTCTTTATGCAGTCACAGATACATTAGAAGGCAGCAGACCGAAGCAAAAGAGTTCACCTAATTATTCTTTTTTAAACAGTTGTTCTGGATTAGTTAGGTCTTGTGCTCTGTAGCTCCTATCTCTTCAGTTGGCTTAAAATTGGAACTATTGCTCTTTGACCTAGGACCAATTAGGTTTTCTAGACTCTTGCCCTGGATGTTTGTAATACAACAACCAAGGTCACCCAATATCTAGTTAAACACAGGTGGAGCTTGAATTTCTTACAGGAAGACAGGAGAAACCATTTTGAGCAGTTTGAAAGGGAAAAGAGTGCACTGGCAGGGAAGCACAGATAAGATGGTGGGGAAAGGAGATCACCTTTCCATTACAACCACTAGCAGTGCATTTAACCTCTTTCAGAGTGTTACCTGGTGTATTAACTTTGACTTCTACCAGCATACCTATTCCTAAATACTACACTGACTTGTATGTCAAATTTTGTGGGTTTTTTGCTAGCATCTGTCATATTGACAAGTTCTTTGTGGGTGAACGCTGAGAGAGTTGGGGCTGTTCAGTCCTGAGAAGAGAAGGCTCCTAGGAGACCTTATTGTGACCTTCCACTATCTGAAGGGAGCTACAAGAAAGCTGGTGAGGGACTTTTCAGGATGTCAGGTAGTGATAGGACTAGGGAGAAGTGGGTAGATTCAGATTGGATGTTAGGAAGAAGTTCTTTACCATGACGACAGTGAGACACTGGAACAGGTTGCCCAGGGAGGTGGTGGAACCAGAATATGAAACTGTTTACTTGGAGCAGACTTACTAACACCAGATCAGGAGAGACAGAGATATGCTGAATAGAGTCCAGCAGAGAGCCACAAGGATGACTGGAGGACTTGAGCATCTGCCCTATGAAGACAGACTGAGAAACCTGACCTGTTTAGCCTGCAGAAGAGAAGACTGAGAGGAGATCTGATCAATGTGTACAAATATCTGAGGGGTGGGTGTCAAGTGAATAGGGCCAATCTCTTTTTGGTGGTCAGCAGCAATAAGCCAAGCAGCAATGGCTACAAACTGGAACACAAAAGGTTTCACCTCAACATGAGGAGAAATTTCTTTACAGTGAGGGTGACAGAGTACTAGAACAGGCTGCCCAGAGAGGTTGTGGAGTCTCCTTCTCTGGAGACTTTCAAAACTCACCTGGATGTGTTCCTGTGCAAACTACCCTAGGGGATCCTGCTTTGGCAGGGAGGTTGAACTGGATGATCTCTGGTGGTCCCTTCCAACCTCTAAAGTTCTGTGATTGCAATTTGTCTTGGGAACGTGGAAAATGCTGGCAATGAGAGCCTGTATTTCTATATGGAGGAAGTTGTTCAACATCCATGGGCATAAGCATCCAGTATGGACACAAAGTCTGCCCACATTACCCTATAGTGACCTCCAGCCATGAAACTCCCATGAAAATATATCACAGCAGCTTCAGCTGTCAGCCCCGTGGGACCTCCTCTGCCACTGGAAGCTGTCAACAGCACAAGGGTGCCTTGACTAGGTCCAAGGGAGGCAGAAGGACTGCTGCCACTCGGGGCAGAGGCACGAAGGTGCATCAGTACTGCAGTCAGCGGCAAGGTCACTGTCGCTGCAGAGGTTTTTCCTTCCACGCACTCCTCCATCTGCAGGAAGCCTCTCCGATGTGAGAGGGTGATGTGGTGCAGTTCCAGCCCACACCTCCCCTGCTTCTGAGAACCCCAGCTCTCACCACTACCGGCCTTCCGCGAGGCCAGGCACCACAGCCGGCACGGCACCCGCCTGCTCGCTTCACCGGAATCCCTGACTTTTGGCTATTTACATCCTTTTCTTAGAGAGAGACAGGAAGCTGAATGAATCAGAGCCATCTATGGTTATCTCCACCCTGGCTCTTTACAGGCTCCCAGCAGCACCTTGCACCTAGGAGATACCTATTGTTGGGCTCACACTTTGTACACCACTGTGACAGAAGTGTCCCAGTCTCCTCCAGCCCTCCTGGAGCAGCAGGTAGGGACCAGGAATCCTGTCTGCCTTGGGGGACAGGGACCTCTTTGGGTCTCCTATTCTTCCCAATCAACAATGCTCCTGCCAGCATTTCCATGTAAACGTGAGGAAGAATTTTCTTCAGTGAGGGTGATGGAACATTGGGAACAGGCTGCCCAAGGAGGTTGTGGAGGCTCCCTCTCTGGGAGGAGACCTGCCTGGATGCATTCCTGTGTGATCTGGTATAGGTGATCCTGCTCTGGCAGGGGGGTTGGACTAGATGATCTTTCGAGGTCACTTCCAGCCCCTAACGTTCAGTGATTCTGTGATTTCTCACGGGACTCAAAAGCAGAGAGCAGAGAAAACAGGTCCTTGAGCAAACCTGTGACACTCCCACTGCGGCAGTAAAAGCCTTCATCCCAGCCATGCAGGGGTGTATGCCAGAGGGTAGGAGAGAGGATGCAGGCAAAGCGCTTCACAGTAAGATGGCCAGTTTCACAGAAAAGTGAAGAGCAAGTTGTTTCTCTGAAGCAGCACATGCCATATGAAAACACCACCAGAGGAAGTACAGCCTTAGCTCTTCTCTCGCAATACCTGCCTGACACATGGGGTTAAATGCCTGTGGGCTCTGCCGCACATCTGCGGAAAGGTTTTCTTCCCTCCGAAACCTTGAAGAACAAGCAAAAAGCACGGCAGCGGCTTAAAGCGATGCTTCCCCAGAGGGGAAGCAAACCCTCTGCTCAAGGATGGGCTGCTTCCTTTGTGTAAATGAATCGGATTTACTATCTCTTCTTCTGCCCAGCAGATGTATAGAATCATAGAATGGTAAAGTTGGAAGGAGAC
>WBNM01001496.1:64615-135460 GCA_013399055.1 Ramphastos sulfuratus | reverse complement strand
CACCTCTGCAGCCTGTCCAGGTCCCTCTGGATGGATCCCTGCCCTCTAGTGAGTCGACTGTGCCACACAGCTTGGTGCCATCTGCAAACTTGCTGAGGGTGCACTGATTCCTCTGTCCATGTGACTGACAAAGATGTTAAACAGCACTGGTCCCAGCACTGACCCCTGAGGGACGCCACTTGTCACTGGTCTCCAGGTGGACATTGTGCCCTTGATCACCACTCTCTGCGTGCAACCATCCAGCCAATTCCTTATCCAGTGAGTAGTCCACCCTTTAAGTCCATGTTTTTCCAGCTTGGTGACCAGGATGTCATGTGGGACAGAGTCAAATGTAGGATGCTGTCTTTGAACCCAAGTGATGGGCAAAAAGTCTCCTTCTCTGGAGGCTTTCAAAACCTGCCTGGATGCATTCCTGTGTGAACTATCCTAGGAGATCCTGCCTTGGCAGGGGTGTTGGACTCGATCTCTGAAGTCTCTTCCAACCTCTAAGGTTCTGCAATTATGTGACCTGTGCCCTGTTTTAAAGGACACCTCTCGCTTCAGGGATTCATTTTGGCTGCCAGAAAACAACTGCAAGGAGAAATCAAACACTGTATTTGGGCCACTTTTGTCTGATCTTCCTGTCATAGGCTTTACTAGCAGAGAGCTGGGGCTGTGCTCAGCTGTTGGGACCCCCTGGAACTGCTAGGATCACCCAGAGGTGCCGAGATTCCTGGGCCCGAAGTATGATTCCCACTGGCTCTGGAGGCAGCTCTTTGCTGTACTAAGCTCACTTCTGAACCACGTGTGAAGTCCAGAACATGAAATAAGGGCTGGGCATCTTCCTGGCAGCTTTAGGGCCAGTCCTTGGCAGGACCACGCCTAATGCTGCAGCATGTGAGGTCAATTGGGCAATTTGTTGTGGGGACACAGCGTACTGCAGGAAAAGTCAGATGCCTACACATGGCACTTGCAGAATCTCAAGTATTTCCTACAGAGCTCTATCCAATGCCTGAAAGGTAGCAATGTTCAGCCAAGTGGAGAAATGATGCTGGGAAGCTCCCCTACCACCTGAGGAAATGCCCTGTCCTGCAGACTGCTGGCTTCTGTGTGCCCTGCTGGACGCAGCTCCCAGACTACATGCTGCCTCACACAGCAGGTCCAGCTCTTGCAGGGGGAGCCAGAAGCACTCAGGACTTCTGAAGGCCAAGTCCTTTTTGCCAACATAAAAAATTTATTGGTGTGTCAGGAAGACTAGAACAACACACCCTTTGTGTCTCAGCTGTGTCCGCAAAACAAAGCCTATGTCTTCTCTTTTACTGTTCTGGAAAGACTCATGAAAACTAAGGGAGGAAAGTATCTGTAAGTTACAGTGACAGGACATCCAAAATAACCTCTCCAATCCAAAGAACCCTACATTTGCAAAGGCTCAAAAGGTCGGAGAACTGAGGCTGCCTGTTCCACATCAGGAACAGCAGGACACACATCCTGCCCCTCTGGTGGAGGAAGGACTGCATTCGCCAGCCACGCTGCACTGCCACAATGTACCCGGAGAGAACAAATGGAAATATTTCCTTCGGTGGCAGGGGAGTGACAGGGAAAGGTGAAGTCAAGTTGCTCTGAAACAGGTTGCTCTAGCCTGGCCACAGACCCTCCCGCACCCAAGCTCTGACCCAGTGTGGGTCCTAGCAGACAGAACACAAAGCTCCGACTGATTCAATATTGCCTTACTTCGGTTTTACACCAGTTCAACTCCCATTATTTGAAAAGAAGCAATCCCTTAGCTATAGAAGCCAGATCTATTTGTTTGTTTGTTTTTATGGAAGGAAAAGAGGAAAGAGAAGAGAATAAAGGACTTCAGGGTAATTCATTATATGGCAGTATTTCACAGTAGACGCACTGCACGAAACCCAGCAACAAAGCAACAGTTTGGGTCTTTCCCTGAATGGATACAGCAGAAAACACTTTTTAGCAGCATCACAGATAACAAGCTATATTTTTTTTAAACTCTCACTGGGATATATTTTCTGCGTTGTGAATGTCGTCATAACAAATCAATAGCTTGGGGTGTCAACTCCTTGGCCTCCTATACTAATTCTGGAAATGAATACCCATGCTTACAAACAAACCAAAATATTCTGGCAGCCCAAACTCATGTAGCTCTATAAAGTGCACAGGCTTTATTTTCTTCATCTAGCCTGCCTCCCAATAACCAATCATTTCATTAAAAAGGTACCTTGCTTAGAGATTCAGGCAGACTCTAGGATCTATATGTGTGCCAAAAGGCAAGGTTTTGTTTCAAAGTTTCACTTGCTCTGTGGTTTCGGTCATTTGGTTTATCAGAGGTTGTGATTTATTAGGAAAAATACAATTGGTGAAAAGAAATTAAAAATCCAATGACCTTTCACTGCAAGGAGCAGCAGTTTCACAACACATTCCTGATTAGAAAAGAACATCAAATGACCCACATGCTGGTAGCTGAGCAACTGCAAAGCTGACTCTTTGCAATCTCCAGAATCGCAGGATTTTTTTTTTCCCCTCTTTAAAAAAAAAACAAAAACCAACCATAAACAGTCAGTGTTCGTGTTCCCAAGTGGAAAAAGTGTCTGAGGACCTTATTTACAAACTTGGAAGGACAGGCTAATCCCTTGTCCCTGTAGCCAATTTTAGGAACTTTCAGGTTTTTCTTGGCAAACATTCAAATGCAACACTGATGTCTTGCTCAGGGTAGCTTTAGTCAACATGTTTTCTGTTAAACTCACCTGCAGGGTGAATCGAGCGATTGTGTGGCCATATTACTACCAAACAGCTATTTCAAAGAGTAATCCTTACGGTTAACAAAATGACAGCAGAGGCCTTGGCTTAGATATGCACCAGGAAGAGAGCATTTTCTTAGAAAAGCATAGTTCTCAGTAAATGATAAACCACAGAGCTACTGCTGTGCACATTAAACCACAAGGCTATATTTATACAGAATTAAGGGTCTTAAATCCTACCTACACCCCCAGTCCTCAGCTCCTGCCATCCAAAAGCAAGAATTTTCAGATGCGCATCTCACATTTTGACTCCCAGAACAACCTCCTGACCCACTCTATTAAGCATCCACGAGGAACAAACTCTTTTTCCACATGCCTGTTTAATTTAAGGCATCTGAAATGTCTCCACCACTTATTATTATTGATCTTCTGGGTTACAGTGGTGTTGATAGGCCCTACTGTGCCAGCTCCATAGCAAAGTAAGAGCCCCTCCCTCACACAGTTGCAGTCCAAGTAGACCACAGAGACATCAGGAGTCAGAGGAAGCAAGTGCTCTGATCCCAAACACGTACAAGAGGAAATAAATCAGTCTCCAAAACAAGCAGGCATCTTGATTCAGAAATACACAGTAAAAATACCCACACTTAACCCTTCACAGAAACCTGTAGGACTACCAAACTGCACAAACTTCAGCTCAGCTATGTGCTATGGTCCACTCCCAGCTCGTGCTGCTACCCGCGCAGTGGAGAAGCATGAACAGCCTTTGCAGCATGCTGCTATCCAAAGCTGGGTACACATGAGCTGTGCAGTTACAAAAAATATTTGGCAAAGCAGTTTCTGTCCTGGGGGGAGAATCACAGAAACACTCAGGTTGGAAAAGAGCCTCAGGATCACCAAGTCCAACCAATAACCCTACTGTACAAGGTGTACCCTAAACCATATCCCCAAGCATCACATCCACACGACTTTTAAACACATCCAGGGTTGGGGACTCCACCACCTCCCTGGGCAGCCCATTCCAATGCCTGACCACTCTTGCTGGGAAAAAAATTCTTCCTAATGTCCAGTCTAAACCTAACCAGCTGCAGCTTGAGGCCATTCCCTCTTGTTCTATCACTAATTACCTGTGAAAGGAGACCAGCACCAATCTCTCCACAACCTCCTTTCAGGTAGCTGTAGACAGCACTGAGGTCTCCCCTCAGCCTCCTCTTTTTTGAACTAACCATCTCCAGCTCCTTCAGTCGCTCCTTGTAAGATTTATTCTCCAGGCCCTTCCCCAGCTTCATTGCCCTCCTCTGCACTCACTCCAGCACCTCCACATCCCCTTTGTATTGAGGTGCCCAAAACTGAATGTGGTACTCAAGCTGTGGCCTCATCATTACAAGACAAGTGCAAGGCTCATGGCATGGGACAGCAGAACAACCATGAAGATATCTTCCCATGCCTAACAACTGCCAGCAACATTACTTTTGTACGCTTCTTTTTCACTCTTTCACACAGGCAGCAAGAAATAGGAATCAGTAACAATGCAGCTGCATAGTGCAACCCAAATCTGAGCTGTAGAGAAACAAAACATCCTCAGGAGAAAGACACTTGTGGAGCACATCCTGCACTCCTCCATGTTCATGTCTGTCTGTTTCCCATAAAGCACAGTGGGAGGAGGAAAACAGCACATGGGGCTTGTCCTAGCACAACCTGTGGTGGTTTAAGGCTTATTAGAATATTCTAGTAAGAAAAATTGGTACACTTTCCTGGAAGTTCAGTGCAGAATCTAAGTAGATTAGATCATTGGTTGTAAAAGAATAACAATTATAAAGTCTCTATCATTCATTGGTTTGCTAAGAGGTATAAAAACCCAATGCATAAACAATTCCTCCTTCTTGGCTCTTTGGCACTGTCTGTCTTTGCTTCTTTCTCTAATTTATTCCAGTAACCTTGGCTGACCAGATAATGCACAAGCCTTGATGGTTGTTTTTTATCTGGGAGAGAGAGTGAGGTGTTGGGCCCTTCTAGGCTTTTCTTTGTCTGGAGGGGATGAAGACTGGATTTCTGTATTATTTCTAAATTGCATACAGTTGTAAATACATATATTGTGTATATATGTCTGTAAAATTAGCTTTACTGTATAACATAGTTTTATCTGACTTCCAAGCCATCTGAGCTGGTCTGGTAAATTTTAATTGGGGCAGGGGGAAGTTCCTAACCCACCACACAACCTTTAGCCATCACTGAAGCATCTGCTTGAAGATGGGAGTCAGAAGGCAGAGAGACCTAAGTGAGGCTCTGTTAGCATATTATATCATTTTAAGAGCAACACGGAGCGTCCTAGGTGACTGTTCAGCCCAAGATTAATCCTGCTGGCATGTAGGAAAGGTATCTGAAAGAAAAGAGCACCTTCCAATGAAGCATTTATTGGCAGGCTTCTCAAGAGTCAAGAAGCTCTGCATGACCATGAACAAGCCCCACTCTCAATCCAAGCTTGCGAAGACTTTGTTCTGCAGCTGACAAAGTGAAGTCTAATAAGGCCTGTCTGGCAGAAAAGGCTCCAGGTGACTACAGTCAGACAGTTTCTGTCCTTCAGCAATAAATACAGCAAAACTGAAAGCTGTCTCAATACTTCGGCAGTAAAAGGCAAGATGCTCTTCACAGGGTAAGGTGACCATTGGTTGTACCAATGCCTCAGAGCTATTCTTGACATCTTCCCTGAATATATTTGTAATTTTGGACAGTATTTTCTGTAAAAAGACAACTTCCTGGTACAGATTAATGCTGGACATCCAAGTATCAGTGGAACAGGGCCTGTGAAAAGCAGCAAGCAAAACAAAAAACAGTTTCCCAATTGCCTGAGTCCTCAAGAGAGCTGAGCCATGATCACAGAGGATAGAAATTAAAATGCAATTATAAGCAGGATGGAGGCTGTATAAAAGTGGGATGTGTCAGCTCAGCCTGGCAGCGTCTGCCCAGAGCCCACAGACAGGGCTGTCTCAAGGCACAGCCCTGAAGAACTCTGCAGTAGGTTGTGTCATAATCTAAATAGGCTCTGGGCACCACTGAGCAGTTACTAATTACTACACCCATTGGTTTGAGTTGGACAAAGACTTCATGCATACACCTCTGACCCCATAAGGCTGACAGGTCTGGGAGGAAAGTGGAAAGACTCCAGCGCTGCCTAGGAAAAAAAGCAAAACCATTGGGTGACTCACTTTTCCATATTAAATGTAATTATTTTTATATCTGTAAAGATATTTAATCCCACAAAGACTCCTACATCAAGTTTGCTCACTTCACAATGCAAATAATAATCTTCCTTCTCTTAAGAGAGCTGATTGAGTGGGGTACCTGTTATCAAGGAGGGGCAAAACATGTAGGGCTGGGCTGAAGGTATAAGGTTAACCAAGCCAAAACATTACGTACCGCAATTTCCAGGCTGCTGAGGAAAGAGGCATACATGGCTTAAAAATACTCAAATGACCCAGTGTGGAAATACAAATACATGGTATCAAATGAATTCTGTATTAACTGGCGGGAGGAGAGGAACATTTCCGTCACATCTTGAAGACAAGTGGGAAAGCAACATTATGCTGGAAATACAAATACTGCTTCAGTAACCCACACTATATCTAAAGAGGTTTCTGTTTGGGGATAATTAACTTTCTTTCCCTCCAGGCGTTGCCTTATGTAAGTGCTTTAATAACAAGGAAAACAATGACTGAAAGTCATTGTGGTCTCTAAGCTCACGTGCCACATAACCTCCTAATGGGAGACACTTTAGACAAGTTTTATTCCCTGATTTGTGCACGCAGCTCCCACTGAAGTCAGTGGGAACCCCACTTATGCTTCCCCAAGAAGAATTTCACCCATAATGCTTAACTACAATGAGCACAAAACAAATCCATCTTACTGCATTTAAGTGACTGGAAAAATGCCCTAAGTATTTTTAGACAGTAACCTGGAGGACACTCCAGATGCCTGGGCTTACTGTGGCTCAGCTCTAATTTATGAAGCAAGAGTCTGGCGAGAAGAACAAAAGCACACCGACGCAGCTATTGCATATCTTATGATCAGTTCTTAAATGGAAAAATGGATGAGATACCTGAGCTCAGAATAAAACTCTTCCAGCCAAGGGAATACACAAATTGAGTAGGTCTTGAAATGCTTCAAGGCAGTAAGACAACATGAAGGTGCCACTCCAACGCTACATCACTATGCCATTATTGTAAGAAGGAAAATACTCTCCTTTGGGGGACAAATTTACTGAATAAGGAAATCGCAGAATCACAGAATGTCAGGGGCTAGAAGGGACCTCAAAAGATCATCCAATCCAACCCTCCTGCCAGAGCAGGGTCACCTATACCAGATCACACAGGAATGCATCCAGGCCAATTTTGAATATCTCAGAGAGGGAGACTCCACAACCCCCCTGGGCAGCCTGTTCCAATGTTCTGTCACCCTCACAAGAAAAAAAGTCCTCATGTTTAAATGAAACTTCCTATCCCTCAGCTTCCCCCTGTTGCCCCTTGTCCTGTCATCGGGCATCACTGAGAAGAGCCTGGCTCCATCCTCTTGGCACTCACCCTTTACATATTTATAAGCATTGATGAAGTCACCTCTCAGTCTCCTCTTCTCCAGCCTAAAGAGCCCCCAGCTCCCTCAGTCTCTCCTCGTAAGAGATATGTTCCATTCCCTTAATCATCTTTGTGGCTCTGTGCTGGACTCTCTCTAGCAGTTCTATGTCCTTCTTGAACTGGGAGGCCCAGAACTGGACACAGTACTCCAGATGTGGCCTCAGCAAAGCAGAATGGATGGGCAGGAGAACCTCTTTTAATCTACTAGCCACACCCTTGTTTCGTTTATCCAAAACAAACCAGAAGGAAAAAAATCCACCAGACAGACTAAGAGGTGTGGAGAGGATGCACAAAATCTCCCACTCATGGATCTGAAATTGTGTGTTGGGTAGAGCATGGTGCAGGAGCAGACTCGGATGAGGGACCAACCAGTCTGTGCTTGCCGCTCAGATTACCCGGCACCGAAGATGAAAAGTTTAATTGCTGCATAAAAATAAGAGGGGGTTCTATCTTACATCTCTGGACTAGCTGTTGATACACTCTTGGCATTTCTATAACCTCAGAAAGTTGCAAATA
Organism: Ramphastos sulfuratus; assembly: GCA_013399055.1. NCBI lineage: Eukaryota > Metazoa > Chordata > Aves > Piciformes > Ramphastidae > Ramphastos > Ramphastos sulfuratus. Next base: position 127,584 of record WBNM01001496.1, on the reverse strand, counting down.
TAAATTTATAAGAGTGGCTTAGATCTGCAGAAACTTTAAAATGTAAGTGCCTGGGGAAATGAGAAATCCCTTTTTTAAAAGGAAAAAGGGAACTGTAAAACGGAAAATCATCAATGGAAAGTGTAGCAAAAGCCTTCCTGATGAGATCAGTTCAGCTACAGAAGGAGTAAAAACACTATCACTGGATGTATATAAAATTTTACTAGGCTGTCATAGATGTTTTGCATCCTCACTGGCAACCTTCTCTGGTTGGAGCTTCCTTTGTATCAGATGGGTAGGAACCTTACACAGGAGCAAAGAAAGGGTTCCCAAACACTTCTACTGTCAAAAAGATTAAAGGTATGAGACAGGAGACAAACGTTTCACTCTTGAAAGAGCTGAACAAAATCCACAACACTATGTGCCTTTTCAGCAAACCATACCCATCTCGCACAGAGCATGGAGGTAATTTTACCTCTTTGTTCAGGTACTAACAGATGGGAAGGCTGGGAGAAGAAAAGCTACCCAGCTGTTTCTAGAAAGTTTTAGTGGCATCAACAAATGTTTTATTTGATTCCCCATAATATCCCCAGCTCCAAATAATCCTTCCTTTACATCTCACTGGAGATTCGAAGAAAACTGCACCTCCTTGCAACTGTGGCAATTGAAAGGACCTTATTTGGATCCCTCCCCCTGGCTCCACTTCGCGCTGAGAATACACGGCTTCAAGAGCATTCACGAAGGGATTTTTTTCCTCCTCTGGCTTAAACAGTGAATGGCAGAGCTCCGAGTCTGAATAAACAGTGTGGGTGGTGACTGTTCTGTGAGGCCCATGTAAAGGATGCAATCATTTTCTGACTCTGTTCAGCATTAAATCATGTGAAACTAGCTTGATTACCACACATAACATTGACTCTGTTACAGACTATAACGTACCGTGTATCCTTCCCTAACTTTGCAGAAGAAAAAAAACCCACAATTAATTCTCCTAGCTTCAAGTGTTTAATTGTGTATAAAGTTCATTGACCTCACTAGTTGCTGTCAGATGATCTTGCTAAGGCCTGTGAAAAACATCCCAGGAATGCAGTGATGTGGGCAGAAACAAAGTGAGTTCATGCCACAAAATGCTTTAAATGGAACAAAATCAGCAACCATCCGGAGAGCCTGCACTGAAAACAGGACTTCAGAATAATTGCTGGTTTAAGCTCACCTAAGCACAGCTAGCCCTTGAAAAGGGGTTGTTATAAATCACAGCCTTTAAGAAATAAATCCTTTAGGGATCCTGCATGTGACTACATGAAGTAACTTTGTTTACTGGGAAATCTCTGCAGCTGACTGGGAGTCAATGTTTTGGAATGACTGGCGAAACTGGGACACGTAGGAGATAAGCAGCAAAGAAGGGAACCTGGGTTTGTGCCTTGTCCAGTTCTCATTAAGGGCGACCATAGATAAGTAGCTTTGCTCACTGTGCCACTCGATTTATTCCTCAATAAAAATGGAAATAGGACTGCTTATCTGCACACAGACACGCGAGGCTTTTCCTAGGCAGGGAAGCCACTGTTAACGGGAGGAATTATCACATACTGGACACGTGCGTGAGTACTTGCGCTGCAGCATTTCAAACAGCCCTCTGAAGTGCAGCTTCTGAGCCCTGTTATGGGAAAGCTTTCCCTGAATGACCCCAAAGAAATAAGTTGTGTTGCCCATGTCATACCCCATTACTGAACTAAGATCAGCATCAATTCTGCTGGTAGTGCCTATTAAAATATAAGCTCCTATTCCATACTCATCGTGAGTGACCTACACAATTTCAGAGCCCAAGTTCCACAGAATTTTTCAGGTAGTTTCACAGAAAAGACCTCTGAGATCATCGAGTCCAACCTATCACCTAACACCTTCTAATTAACTAAACCATGGCACTAAGTGCCTCATCCTTTTAAACACTTCCAGGGATGGGGACTCCACCACCTCCCTGGGCAGCCGATTCCAATGCCAATCACTCTTGCTGTGAAGAATTTCTTCCTAACATCCAGCCTAAATCTGCCCTGGTCCAGCTTGAGGCTGTATCCTCTTGTTCTGTCACTGGTTTCCTGGGAGAAGAGACCAATTGCCACCTGCCTACAACCTCCTTTCAGGTAGCTGTAGAGAACAATAAGGTCTTCCCTGAGCCTCCTCTTCTCCAGGCTGAACAATCCCAGCTTCCTCAGTCTCTCCTTATAGGGCTGTGCTCCAGCCCTCTCATCAGCCTCGGTGCCCTCCTCTGGACATGTTCAAGCACCTCAACAACTTCCTTAAATTGAGGGACCCAGAACTGGACACAGTACTCGAGGTGTGGCCTAACCAGTGCTGAGTACTGGGGCAGAATGACTTCCCTGGTCCTGCTGACCACACTATTCCTGATGCAGGCCAGGATGCCTTTGGCCTTCTTGGCCACCTGGGCACACTGCTGGCTCATGTTCAGTTGGCTGTCAACCAGTACCCCAACTTTCTAGAGAAGCAGCGCACCAACCACTCACTGATTAGATGGCAGCTTTCATTAAGCCTTAAATCTTAGCCCAAGTTGAAAACACATCTGCATCTTTGGGACAGAGACCAAGACTACAGACATTCTGACCATCCTCACTCAGTGCTCAAGGTGACGCAGCCACGTGCAGGTTGCCCAGGGAGGTGGCTGAGGCCCCAGCCCTGGAGATATTCAAGGTGAGGTTCAACAGGGATCCAGGCAACCTGATCTAGTTGAGGATGCCCCTGCTTACTGCAGAGGGGGTTGGACTAGGTAACCTTTGGAAGTCCCTTCAAATGCAGACCATGATTCTATGAACCCCATATCTCACCAGAGCTGGAAGCACTGCCATAGAGCTCACTCCACTCCTAGTTGTTTAGTGGGTGCCTCCAGTAGGGAACAGACATTTCCATGAAGTGTGTGGACCAGGCGAGCATCACTCCAGGTCACTTCTTCACAGACATTTATTTCCCATCTTCTCCTGTACTGCTCTTGCTGCTCCTTCCTTTCTCTCCAAAGGCTGGTACACATGAGGAAGGAAGACAGAACTGGTAGACAGTAACAAGGTGATCGAAAAGCTGATCTGAACTGATGACCTAGGAAATGGGCTTGTTGTCTGACAGCAGCAATTGATTTGCTGGGTTGTATGTGTGGAAGGGAGGCAGCATTGTACGAATCCTTTCCAATATACTTCTGCTATTTTGCATTTTTTATGGCGGCTGTAACAGATAAGCTCCTGAGTAAATAATTCTGGTGAGACCGTTTTCCATTTGGTTATTCGGTTCATTTTGGTGATCATAACAGGCTTGGATTATAACTTCTACCATCTGGAATTTAATCTTCTTCACAGACAGACAAAACCAGATAATAGCCATATTAAATTGTGGATTATGATTTCTCTTGGTATTAAGTTCTAAAGTCTTACCCCAGAAGGGTATGGGATTAGGACAACCTATACTATTAAGTGCACTGGAAAAGATGAGGTTCATAATTTCTTACATCTATTTTGTCTATTCATCATCAATGATAATAGTGGCCTTAATCTTTTAAGAAAATACTCCAATCAAACTCAGCAGCCAAAACAAAGCATATGTGGGAGAAGGAGGTTTAATTCATTTTTTGCTTCCCATCACCCAGTTGCATGTTTGGGGGGAAGAGGAACAGAGGAGGAGGAAAAACCAGGAAGTATGATGCAACTTCATGTTTATAGGAAAAATTTTTGGAGGACAAAATATCTATGAAATCAGTGGGTTCCAGGTCTCAGCCAGTGTTTCATGCTTTTCACAGATGATGACATTGGAATGTTTTCCCAAATAGCAAGAAGGCAAAATGGGGCTTCTGCAGCTGCAAATAGGTAAGAAAACTCTAACCCAGATCCTCAAAAAGCTACAAAACATCAAGCAGTTCTAAGGTAGTTTTGAAAGAAAAATATAATACACAATCCTTTTGGATTGTATTTTTGTTAATAATAGAGCAAGATACCTAAGCAAAAATGGTAACAAATAAATTTCTGAGCAACACCCACACGTTTAAAGGTGCCATAAAGACTTGGGCTTAGTTCAATCATTTCCAAAGTTCAAGACAAATAAACTGTAAGAAAGGACTTAACGTAAGTACAAGCCTATTTTATTACTCAGAAAACTATGCTCCACCAGAATAAACACAGAGAACTCATGAGGTTTGTAGCTTGTCAAAAATGGAGAAGACACTAAATTTACCTTAAGGGAAATTCATACATATATGTGTATATGTATGTCTGTGTATATATATATATGTATGTATGTATATGTATATATATGATACATATCACAGAATCACAGAAACATTCAGGTTGGAAAGACCCTCAGGATCACCAAGTCCAACCAATATCCCTACTCTACAAGATGCACCCTAAACCATATCCCCAAGCATCACATCCAAATGGCTTTTAAACATATCCAGGGTTGGTGACTCCACCACCTCCCTGGGCAGCCTGATCACTCTTGCTGTGAAAATGTTTCCTAATATCCAGTCTAAACCCACTCAGTGGCATTTGAGGCCATTCCTTCTTGTTCTATGACTAATTACTTCTGAGAAAAGAACAGCACCAACCTCTCCACAAAGTCCTTTCAGATAGCTGTAGACAGCAGTGAAGTTTCCCCTCAGCCTCCTCTTTTCCAAACTAACCATCCTCAGCTCCTTCAGTCTCTCCTCATAAGATTTATTCTCCAGGTAAGCAATACCTGGATATTCAGATTTCCATTTGCTGGAAAATACCAATCCCTTTTTGTTAGGACCGGAAAAATACAACACTAGTAATCCAAGAACAGTTGGTAACAATCAGACAAACTTAGGAAATCATCTGCATATCAATTCACAGAATTCTCACAGAATTAACCAGGTTGGAAAAGACCTTTAAGATCATGAGTCCAACCTATCACCTAACACCTTCTAATTAACTAAGTGGCTCATCCAGTCTCCTTTTCAAACACTTCTAAGAATGGGGACTCCACCACCTCCCTGGGCAGCCCATTCCAACACCAATGGCTCTTTCTGTGAAGAACTTCTTCCTAACATCCAAGCCTAAACTTGCCCTAGTGCAGCTTGAAACTGCGTCCTCTTGTTTTGTCACTGGTTGCCTGGGAGAAGAGCCCAACCCCCATCTGGTTACAACCTCCCTTCAGGTAGTTGTAGAGAGTGATAAGGTCCCCCTGAGCCTCAGAAATTCAGAAATTCTTGCCACATCACTCTTTTCTTCAATTCTATTTTAGGAAATCTGACACATTCTGGAAGCAGGAACATTGTGTGCTTCAACGATGTTTGATACTAAATAGCACCTTGAATCTTATCCTCCCCTACTGCTTAAATCTGAAATTGTTTTAACAGCCCACTAGCTAAAACTTCCTTGGAGAAGCAGCCCCTGCTTTGTACCATCCAAATGCTGCGTTTCTAGACTGTATGATGAAGGGGGTTGCTATGTCTGACAGTTCCTGACACAATGGAGAGCAAAAGCATGCTGAAATTTGAATTAAGATCAGAAGCATTACCTATATGTACATTAATAAAGGCTTTTGTTTACATAGGGCTAATATTCTTAGATTCTGGAGGTAGAACATTGTTTGGGTACAGTTGCAAGGGAATAATCCCAGTGTTTCAATGGGATACAGCCTATGTTTCTATCCCTGGTTACTTATGAACCACTGAACCTTAAACCTCTTACTGCTTCTTCTCCCTAGTAAAGTTTGGCTGGCACAGGTCCAGCTCTGAACACAGCCAGTCCACAGCCTTTGATTGTTAAAATACTCAGTGCCCGTTCATTTCAAGTTGTAAGTCTGCACAATCCACTTCACAAGGCTGGATTTGTGAAGTCTAGCACACACCCCCCATCAGACTCAGCGGCGTCATTCTCATCTGCACCCCCCTTCAGTATTTTCAGTGTATTAACAAAACACCGAAACCTTAAAAACACACAAATAAACTGACCCCACATTCTCATTAAGATAAAAAAGTTAAAGGAACATAAAATGAAGGGAGATGCTGCTGTCAATTCAAGGAATGAAAATTAAAAGTGCTCCAGTGGCCTCATCAGATAAGACTTTGGATTTTCTCGTCTGGCACTCTGTTTTAATCCATTTTCCAGTTCTATATGAAATGAATTATAACTAGATCTGTATAGAATTTAAGGACCTAAATCTATCCTACAGTGCATGTGAATTTAAAATATACAGAGTCAAATATCTTTCATGCTTAAAAAAAAAAAAAAGAAGGGAAATCTCAGGGGGAACAGAGCAATTACCTGTTTCAGTCAATGTGTGAAGATTAGTTGGGAACAGAGCAATTACCTATTTCAGTCGACGTGTGAAGATTAGTCAAATAAATGGGGCTAACAGGCCCACCAGCTGGAAAAATTAAACTGAAAGCCTGCCTCTGAATATATGCATTATATCACCCTTAGCCAGAATGGCTTTAATTATTCTTAAATATAGCAGTGGAATGTGAAATAAGAAAATCTTAAAGCTCTTTTCTTCTACAATGCAGAAAGAGATGAAAAATGCCATCGTTATAATTTTTATTGCCTTCAGACAGATGGGTAGTCTTCTGAGTCATGGTAGCCCTTCTTGGCTTTTTCATATCATCTATTTAGCCCAAGGATCTAAAGATTTATATTTTTTTTAAGTGCTTGTGAATGCTGTCATTTACCTATCATATGCTGGGCATGGAAACACCATTGGGCCCATTTTGAAGGCAGGGATAACCACGGCTGCATTAGCAACATGGCCTGACCGTAAGCTGAGCCCTTGCTGTCAGTTCCCTGCCTGGACCATCAGGCTACTCAGAGAAGTCAAGAAGCATAGGGCAGGATGGATTTCTCTTAGCTTGACTTGTCTTAAAACTGCAAGTCTAGACAAAGTTACTCACATAGATTTTTTCCTCCTGGATGAATCATCGCCTACCTATTTTAGGAGAAGATGAATCACCTTCTGAAAGCATCTGCCTGCTGGATGCCTTTTTAGGTATCTCGAATCCATCCTGTGCAGAAATGCACAACCACCTCTAATTACTAAATATTTAATAAACTCTATAATAAATCTATCCAAGGCTAGTAATGTATTTTATCTAGCATTTTCTGATGGGAATTATAAAAACACCCAATTCTTAGCTTTCATAATCTCAACAATTTCTCCGGACAGAAACAAACAAAAGAGCCATTACACCTCTCAATAGAAAATGCTTGAAGAAACTATTACTTTGTCAGGCAGACTACACAATTGAAATAAAATCTCTCAGCTCAGATGGTATGAAAAAGAATACAAACACATAACTGAACTCAGCAGCAAGCATGCCTTTTGTTGTAGCTCTAGCCTTGTAGATATGCTTTAGGAGGGAGCGAATCTACATTTGTGTTGTTTCTCCAGCCATCTGCTCCATGGGCTCCTTGAATATGTGTTACTGGGAGACTCAGTGTTGCCTGAAACAACACAGAGCTCCTGGGTCAACCCTACTTTAATGCTACAGCTGGACACAAACCTCTGCTGCCTGCAAATACCTGTGCTTGTTCTCACTCTACTTTTGACATCTAGTCCCAACAAAGATGGCGGAGCTCAATGCAGATCTAGCTGTAGAAATTAATTGCTTTAGCACAACAGAGATGACAGAGAGTTTCCCCTCTTGGGAGAACCCCCCAGTGAATTCCCATGTGAGAGCCAAATCCCTTCCAATCCACCAGCTCAAAAAAAAAAGAAAACAAGACATTGAGTTTAGGAAAAAAAAACAATTCTGAGAGGTTTAGGTAGCCTCCACTTCTGACTCTTTGAGGTTGCACTGGCGTTGAGTTTTCAGAGACCTTTTCACAACCAAGAAAGTTCTCTGCAACCAGCTTCAGCAGCAGAGGACTTAAGAACATCAGTCAGAGTGAGACTCACCCCGTAAGGCTCGGCAATGCTGCCAATGTACGTGACATCCCAAATGCCTCTGAAACTCAGGAGGCCAATCTAAGCAGAATCAGAGACAGACAAAAGCATTTTCACTCCCACAGTGACAAATGCCTTAGAGATACTCAAAAGGTACATAACCCAGCAAGTCAACGCATAGTGTCTCAAATTCTAACTAAGAAGTCTCTATTTCATGACTGATTTCACTCTTACTGGTAATCCCCAGGGTAAAAATTTCTCCCTGTCTCACAACAAACTGCTACCAACAGGTTTTAGAGAGGTTCAGCACAGCCTGGGGATTTTTCTTCAGTGTTTGAAAGCCTACGTGATGAAAAATACAGTGACAAAACCTGAAAGCCTGGGCATTCTGCACTGTATGTTACTGCTTTCCCAGGGTTTTAGGGTTAGAGACTGGGAAATTATGACCTCCTGCTCATAAAGTTGCAGGTTTTTAAGCATGCTCTGACTCCTGCACCATTACTGTTTCGGTCTCATAGGCAGTAGGAACAGAGGTGGTGTAGCTCTTTTTCTTAAATCTCTTTCTTTAAAATATCTTTTAAAACTTCACAGCAGAATTGGACTTGGAAGATGTGCAGAGATCATAGAAGAATGTCTCCTCTGGTCTCAAAGTGCAGCTTCCCTGCTCTTACATTGTTAGTTTATAAAGACCCACTCTGCTGAGACTCCACCTGGAGTACTGCATCCAGTTCTGGAGCCCCTGTTACAAGAAAGATACAGACATGCTGGAATGTGTCCAGAGAAGGACCACGAGGATGATGAGAGGGCTGGAGCTGCTCTCCTATGGAGACTGAGAGAGTTGGGGCTGATCAGTCTGGAGAAGAGAAGGCTCCGAGGAGACCTTATTGTGGTCTTCCAGTATCGGAAGATACACTACAGGAAAGCTGGTGTGGGACTTTTTAGGATGCCAGGTAGTGATAGGACTAGGGGAAATAGAGCCAAACTAGAAGTGGGTAGATTCAGATTGGATGTTAGGAAGAAGTTCTTCACCAGGAGGGTGGTGAGACACTGGAACAGGTTGCCCAGGCAGGTGGTGGAAGCCCCATCCCTGGAGGTGTTTAAGGCCAGGCTGGATGTGGCTCTGAGCAACCTGATCTAGTGTGAGGTGCCCTTGCCCATGGCAGGGAGGTTGGAACTAGATGATCCTTGAGGTCCCTTCCAGCCCTGACAATTCTATGATTCCATTAATATTCTCTGGTGTGATGCTAATATTCTCAAACCTAACAGCATAGTGGTAGAAAAAAGATTAAATCTCTGGGATCCTGGGGTGCATTAAGAAGAGTGTGTCCAGCAGATAGAGAGAGGTTCTCCTCTGCCTCTACTCTGCCCTGGTGAGACCTCATCTTGAGTACTGCATTCAGTTTTGGGCTCCCCAGTTTAAGAGGGACAGGGATCTGCTCAAGAGAGTCCAACAGAGGGCTGTGAGGATGATTAGGGGACTGGAACACTGCCTGCTGAGGAGAGGCTCAGGGACCTCGAGCTTTTTAGTCTGGAGAAGAGAAGACTGAGAGGGGATTTAATCAATGTTTATAAATATCTGAGGGCTGGGGGTCAGGACAGAGGGGACAGGCTCTGCTCACTTGATCCCTGTGATAGGACAAGGAGCAATGGATGTAAGCTGCAGCACAGGAGGTTCCATCTCAACACAAGGGGGAACTTCTTTACTGTAAGGGCCACAGAGAACTGGAACAGGCTGCCCAGAGAGGTTGTGGAGTCTCCTTCTCTGCAGACTTTCAAGGGCCGTCTGGATGTGTTCCTCTGTGACCTGAGATAGATTGTATGGTCCTGCTCTGTCAGAGGGGTTGGACTCAATGATCTCTTTGGGTCCCTTCCAATCCCTAACATCCTGTGACCCTGTAATCTGCCCTAACTGAGCTATATGGACAACGGCATCAAATTATTTCATTGCTGATAATATTAATAGAACAACTCCCTCCACAGGTGTATGGGAAGAGCCAATGGTTATGGGTGAGCCTGAACAGAGCTGTACTTCTTTCCACCAGCCTCTAACCTTATAGTATCTTCTGATGACAAAAATACAGAGGCTCTTGAATCTCTGAAATCTAGGAAAGAGATTGTATTACATTTTACCTGACAATGAGCTAATTCCTTCTCAGCGTGTCCATTCCAACATCAGGGTTGTGAACTATGCTACGACAGCGAGAGAAACTGGCAGTAAGCAGAGTTTACTGCTAAGGAAGTTACTTAGCTTAAGAAAAAAAAACAGCAAAAAGAAAGTTATAAACTAAAAAAAAAAATATTATAAAGCAAGTTCTACTAAGATATGCAAATAAAAAGTGAATAAAGGGTGGTAAAACCGGAGGTGCTGTCCCAATTCTAGGTGTTCTCGTTATTTGGGAATAAGTTCTGTATTGGATGGATGAAGGAGAAGGCTGTGGATAAGAAGGAAATAATACACATTTTTGTGGCTACAAACACTAAACCAAAAACACTAAACCATCTGGCTTTATATTGCTAAAACATAGAGTTGTGGAAACACTGCTAAAGTTTTGTTGGTACAGACTATGGTACTAATCTTGTCTCTTTCCTTTGCTATTTTTTCTTCTTTTTCATTCTCTTCCCGGTTCCCATCAACATTGTTTCTTTCTGTCAGAGCAAGGTCAGTTAGCAAGGAAATCCTAATACAATCATGATACTTTTCCTATCATCCTTCATCACTGTCTAAGGTTACAAAAGCATAATGAATGATCTAATTATTGCTACACAATTTCTGCGCAGATTAGATTTCAATAGCTTCATTTTCCTCTTTTGTTTATTTTTAAAATAAACAAATATTTCTTTTTTTTCCCAACACAACACACAAGAGAGCACAAGAACATCTACAACTGATCTCTGGACAATCTCTTTGTTTTTGCTCCTCTCAGGCTGTGGCACTGGCACCTGGTGAAACCACCTTGGCAGTGTAGGGTGCTCATCGGGTGCACCAGTGGGGCAGCCCGCTTTTCTGTGCCCCATTGGCACTGTCCCCTCAGATGGGACACTGGCTGTTGAAATGGGCAGCTGCTTCCTGAAGGTCCTTGGGATGGACTGCATCCTGCTGTCTCACACCCGCTGGGGGAATGGGAACTGCAGCTTGGCTGTCAGCAGTGTGCTGCTGCACTCAGCAAGAGAGTGGTGATCTCCCCACCCCAGGATATAGATGGACGTGGGATTATCACATTTCCCTGAGGTATTTGGCAAATAACTCAGGCCTAAATAGCACAGACCTTAGTGTGAGCTGAGGGTGGAGAGGATTTTGAAACTCAGTGCTAGGCTTGAAAAAGAAACTCCTAATGTCTTCTCTTCGTTTGTCCCCTGCATAAAGCTGTAGCCATACCAAGGTTGCTGAGATAAAGGAGAGATGTAGATACTGTGTCTACCACTTCCCTCTTGGCACTGTAGTATTGCTTCCATACTCATTTCCATCTGTGCAAACTGCATGTAAAACAACTTAACCCCTTGCCAGCCAGCTATTGAACCATGGGATTTAAATTGTTCTTGGTTCCTGGGCCTTCTTGAGTACATAAAAGCTGTCTCTTCGCTTCAGGAGGCAGCTGAATCACAGTCTTTGTGTGCTGGATGCAGGGGAAATGGAGCCTGGCTGTGGGCATGTGCCAGCACTGCCGGGTAAGAGTTGGCATTGTCTGCCTAACAAAGCATCGACATTTCTTCCAAGCTCATTGAGTAAATTCACAGAATCACAGAATTAACCAACTTGGGAAAGACCTTCNTCCCTCAGTTGCTCCTCGTAGGGATGTGCTCTAGCTCACTCACCAGCCTTGGTGCCCTTCTCTGGACACATTCAAGCACCTCAATGTCATAAGCAAGCTATACATAGTTAAAACAAACAAGTCCAATTTTCCTAAAAGTAAGTCTACAATCAAAACACATAGCAGGAAGACCTGGATTTCCTAGCCTAGACAAAAAGCAGAGAGGGCAAAAAGTAGAGAGGGCAAAATTTTCAGAGCATCCTTGGATGCCAAGTTTTAGAGCATCCTCAGCTGCATTACCCAGCGTCTAAAGACAGGCACCACTGTGGGTATGAAGGATGCTCAGCCCTGCAGGACATCACCAAGAGATGCTGAAGGGGGACACACCGGGTGTGGTGTGGAATGTAGCAGCTCTACATTGTCTTGTTTCCATCAGGCATATGTATCTCTCAGTAAGAATATTGAGCAGCACCAAGCACACAAGACACAGCAACACAGAAGCAGAGAAGGTTTACAACGCAGACGTTATTCCAGCATACATCCAGAAACAGGAAGAAAATAACTTGCAATCAGCTATGTGAAAATGTCTTTCAGCAGAGTTTTTCCATCTACACTGAGATACATAAAGCTACATATTTACAGTTAGTACACCAGGGAGATAATCTGTGGATGTGTACTCCCAAAGTACGTTTAGACAAGAACTGGTATTTTCCTCTGCAAGTAGCACAACAACTAAATATTTAAACAGTTCAAAGGCCAAACAATTAACAAGTCAGTAACAACTGTGCTTCTCTCATCTGCTGGTACTACTCACCAGGAGATGAGGAGAGCTGTAAAACAGGGCCCAAGCAAATCCCAAACTATTCCTAAAAACTGAACACAGTAACATTAACTGCCAAACAGGTACATGGAGTGGAGGTAAGTGGCATATGCATACCTCCCTCAGAAAATCTACAAAAAGTAGATTTAGACTGCTTTAGAGAGCTCACCATTTTTTTCTAGTATTGTTCAGCAAACACTTCACAGAATCACAGAAACATTCTGGTTGGAAAAGAGCCTCAGGATCACCAAGTCCAACCCATATCCCTACTCTACAAAGTGTACCCTAAACCATATCCCCAAGCCTCACATCCACTTGACTTTTAAACACATCCAGGGTTGGGGACTCCACCCCCTCCCTGGGCAGCCCATTCCAATGCCTGACCACTCTTGCTGGGAAAAAATGTTTCCTAATATCTAGTCTAAACCTACCCAGTGACAGCTTGAGGCCATTCCCTCTTGTTCTATCACTAATTATCTGTGAGAAGAGACCAGCACCATCCTCTCCACAATGTCCTTTCAGGTAGCTGTAGACAGCAATGAAAGCTTCCTTCAGCCTCCTCTTTTTCAAAATAGCCAGCCTCAGCTCCTTCAGCTGCTCTTCATAAGATTTATTCTCCAGGCCCTTCCCCAGCTTCATTGACCTCCTCTGCATTTGCTTCAGCACCTCCACATCCCTCTTGTATTGAAGTGCCCAAAACTGAACACAATACTGGAGGTGTGGCCTCACCGGAGCCGAGTACAAGGGGACAATCACCTCCGTACTGCTGCTGGACACAGCATTTCTAATCCAAGCCAGGATGCCATTGGCTTTCTCTGCCACCTGGGCACTGCTTGTTCATATTCAGCTGCCTGTCAATACAACCCCCAGGTCCCTTTCCACCAGACAGCTTTCCAGCCACACTGCCCCAAGCCTGTAGTGTTGCTTGGAGTTGTTGTGGCCCAACTGCAGGACCTGGTGTTTGGCTTTGTTAAAGCTCATCCCATTAACTTGGATCCAATACATCCAAGTCCTTCTGTAGAGCCTCCCTACTTCTCTGGATAAATTGTTATGCAAATTGATGCCTGATGAAATCACGGAATTACAGAACATCAAGAGTTGGAAGGGAACTCTAAAGATCATTGAGCCCAATCCCCCTGCCAAAGCAGGATCACTTGGGGCAGGCCGCACAGAAACACATCCAGGCATGTTTTGAAAGTCTCCAGAGGAGACTCCACAACCTCTCTGGGCAGCCTGTTCCAGTGTTCCAGCACTCTCACCATAAAGAAGTGTTGAGGTGGAATCTCCTGTGTTCTACCTTGCTCCACGTCCTACTGCTGAGCACCACCAAAAAGAGACTGTCACCCTCATCTTGATGCCTGCCTCACAGGTATTTACAGACATTGATAAGATCACCTCTCAGTCTTCTCTTTCCAAGACCAAACAGCCCCAAGTATCTCAACTTTTCCTCATAAAGCAGACATTCCAGTCCCTTAATCACCCTCATAGCCCAATCCTCACTGACCAGTGTAAAGGTCTCCTTCCACCAGGCTTTCTCTCTTACCTCCAAGGCCTGGGATTCCTCAAGGCTGGACTGAGCAGTAAAGACTGAAGCAAAGAAAGCATTCAGTAACTCTGCCTTCTCTGCATCCTCTGTTACCAGGGCTCCCACCTCATTCAGCAGTGGGTCCACATTTTCCCTATTCTTCCCTTTACCACTGATCTATTTGAAGGAATCTTTCTCTTTGCTTTCTTTGCCAGATTTAGTTCTACAAGGGCTTTGGCCGTCCTTGTTGCATTCCTACATATCCTGAGAACAATCCTATAATTCTCCCAAGTCCCTTTTTCCACACACTGTGAACTTCTTTCTTCCACATGGCTTTTATTAGCAGATCCTCGCTCATCCATACAGGTCTCCATCCTCCTCTACCCAACTTTTACTCAAAGGAATGCATGTAGGAGCTTGGTAGAAGTTTGGACTAATTGGAAGAGTTTGCACTAATTAAGGAGGAATTTGGAGTGATTAAATAGTCTTATGTCAGCAACAGACTCATGGAAGAGCTTTATATGAGTACTCAGCATTTCAGCAACCACACTGAGTTCTGCCTGCACAACTGATGCTGTGCCCTGCTGACAGTTCCTGATCGCTGGCTCCTTCCTAAGCCGGCACTTCATGAGTAATGACCCACCAGGCTGATTAGAAAGTCAGTGTTGTTTCATGGAGAAAGGCTGCTGTCCTCCCCAGCGTGGGAGGGAAGTGGGTGCAGGAGACAAGGAGAAGAAAGAGGCAGAGCGCTACAGATGTCCTGCCAGGGCAACGCCACAGTGTTCCCGCTGCATCCCAGCAAAGAAGAACACAAGTGTGAGCCCAGACAAGGTTTGTGTCCACTCAAAGAACTTGTTTTTGTATACAAAGAGGATTTCAGCTGCTGTGAGGCAGATGGAAGGCACTTCTGGCCAAGCTGAAATGTCTGGTACTGCCTGCATTCGAATGCATGCGTGGGGCAAGAACAAAATACACTACTGTGCAATGTCAGTTGTCTGGTTTAAAAATTAATTCTGCACAGATCTATCCAAACCACAGGAAAACAAGGTGGAGTGGACGGCTTACCCTGCCACTCTGCTCTTTGCTTTCTCCTAGCAGAAAGAGAGCCGCTCACACTGCAGGTCATGAGCCCTAGCAGCTCAAAGAAAGGCAAGGATCAGCAAGTGTCAGAAGGCAGCAAGAATCATATGAAACTTCTGCTTAAGAGCAATGAAAAGAGAGCAGGGAAGAGCTACAAACAAGGAGCTTTTCCCTTCAGCAGAGCATTGCTCACCTCCGTTAGCTGCTGGCAGCAGCTTCACTCTGCGGGCTAGGGGAGGCGTGGGCACCTCTGGCCAGCAACTACAGCTCATTCTCCCTCTTCCCCGCTCTTCACAAGGCACCAAGCTGCTTCTGTGTGTCTTTCAGAGTGGCACGGAAACAGGCAAGATGAAAGGGAGACTTACTTTCAGGAAGTTTGAGAAGCTCTTTACTAGACCAGCGAGTTGATCCTACTAGAGCCAGTGCATCACTTAAATATCTGGTTTGCTAACCTCTTAAATTGGGCAAGTGTTTTTCTATTGAAATTTGCAGGCCTCCGTAGATCATTTTACCTTCCAGTACCCTGTGCCTGTTAAAAAAATTTTCTCCCAGCTCCATTTTGTATGGTGCTAATGTCAATCCACATCAAAGTCTGCAGGAATTCTGGCACATGTGAATTCAACTTCAAGCAAGGGGAAAAAAAAAAAAGAAAAAGGAGGGGCTGAGATTTTTATTACATAAATGTTATTGGAACACTCCCTTCATGTTCCTACATATAGAACAGTGTCTGGATTCAGTTACAGTTGCACTTACTCCCACACATCTGCTTTCTCATTATTATAGTTACCTTTTCCTGGGAGATTTAAGAAACCTCACATCCCAAAAAGAAAAAAAAAAAAAAAAAAAAAAANAAAAAAAAAAAAAAAAAAAAAAAAAAAAAAAAATTAAAAAATCCTTTAGGTCTGTGGTGGTGCAAATCAAAAAGCCTTTGGCATTCCTGCACCATGAGATGAATTATGCTTTGAAGATGTTTAAAACTTGCTTTTCTAACACAAACACTGCCACTTGACCACTGGGTTTCTAACAGCAGTACTTTCCCTCTCTGTGTAGGTGTACAGCTTTTGTTCTTAACACACAACCTGTCTGTAAGCGATGCTTCGCTGGACGTTTCACTGTGCTCCTGCTGCCACTACAACCAACATGGCTACTACTGACATGAAGAAAAAAACAAGGACCATTTTAGACTGCTCCCATTAGCTGGTTGAGGCCAGCTACTGCAATTTGGGTTTGGAGCTTAAGTTGCGTTCAATGCTCCAACGTGTCCAGAGAAGGGCACCAAGGGTGGGGAGGGGACTGGAGCACAGCCCTACGAGGAGCAGCTGAGGGAGCTGGGGGTGTTCAGCCTGGAGAAGAGGTGGCTCAGGAGGAACCTGAGCTGTCTACAACTATCTGAAAGGAGGTTGTAGCCAGGTGAGGTTGGTCTCTTCTCCCAGGCAACCAGTGACAGAACAAGGGGACACAGTCTCAAGCTGCACCAGGACAGGTTTAGGCTGGATATTAGGAGGAAGTTTTTCACAGAAAGAGTGATTGGCATTGGAATGGGCTGCCCAGGGAGGTGGTGAAGTCACCATCCCTGGAAGTGTTTGAAAAGAAACTGGATGAGGCACTTGGTGCCATGGTTTAGTTGATTAGATAATGTTGACTGATAGGTTGGACTCGATGATCTTGAAGGTCTTTTCCAACCTGACTGATTCTGTGATTCTGTGCTGTAAGTTAAGGGAAATTAAGAGTTAATTGGTATAACCATAAATAAAATCCTCCAGAAAGACCAGAAAGTCTTGAGGGAGGACAGAGGACATTGTAATTGTTTATCCTATTCTATTTTCCTGTATCTCCCTATGTAAGGGAGCTCTCAGGCAGTTCTCATGCTCTCCCTTCTCTCTGCTCCTGATGTGCATGGCTGTTGTCTCTTGGTGTGTGAGGGACAGCAGTGCCTTCTGGCCTGGGCTGGCAACCTAATTTTTGCTACACCACTGGTTTGGGGCAGGGCGGGGGTGCATTGAGGTCTGGTCAAGGCATGCTGCATCCAGCCTGGGGGAGCATTGAGGCCTGGTAGAACCTGGAGGGCAGTTCAGCCTGCTCCTGTGACTGGCTAATGGTGGGTGGGGGGGAAGGTTTTGGAAGGCTCTGGAAGGTTTTGGCCTTGTAGGCCCAGGTGGAGAACTGTGCCAAGGCAGATTGATTTGTGTATATATTTCCTTCATGCATTTGTATCTTTAGTACNTTCCAACCTGACTGATTCTGTGATTCTGTGCTGTAAGTTAAGGGAAATTAAGAGTTAATTGGTATAACCATAAATAAAATCCTCCAGAAAGACCAGAAAGTCTTGAGGGAGGACAGAGGACATTGTAATTGTTTATCCTATTCTATTTTCCTGTATCTCCCTATGTAAGGGAGCTCTCAGGCAGTTCTCATGCTCTCCCTTCTCTCTGCTCCTGATGTGCATGGCTGTTGTCTCTTGGTGTGTGAGGGACAGCAGTGCCTTCTGGCCTGGGCTGGCAACCTAATTTTTGCTACACCACTGGTTTGGGGCAGGGCGGGGGTGCATTGAGGTCTGGTCAAGGCATGCTGCATCCAGCCTGGGGGAGCATTGAGGCCTGGTAGAACCTGGAGGGCAGTTCAGCCTGCTCCTGTGACTGGCTAATGGTGGGTGGGGGGGAAGGTTTTGGAAGGCTCTGGAAGGTTTTGGCCTTGTAGGCCCAGGTGGAGAACTGTGCCAAGGCAGATTGATTTGTGTATATATTTCCTTCATGCATTTGTATCTTTAGTACTTTTGGTTACTTTTGTAAAACAGTATTTTCCATTTAATTTCCAACTCTGCATGAGTGTTTTTATGTTACTCTTTGGGGTAAAACACCTTTCTGTCCTCTCACTCTGGGCTAGCTCATGGTGCAAGCTTGAGATGAACCCACTCAAAGACAGATACTGGTTCTGCTTTCCACACAGGAAAACACGGGCCAGATTCCAGAGGCAGTCATTGTCCTAGAGGACAGTTTAAAATTACTTGGAGTATGGATGGGCATGGTCTAGAAGAACCACACTGGTATAGCAATAAAGATGTGCATGCTAGGGATGAAGATGAAGACAATGGGAGGCACAGCTCAGCCGAAATATCTCCTAAGAACCCCGTAAGTGAGTTAACATTACTGAGCCTGAAATGCTGCTGGCAGACACAGGCTGCAAGGCCTTTGCCCTAGCCAATGTGCTGACTGCCCTGGGAATTACAGAATCACAGAAACATTCTGGTTGGGAAAGACCCTCAGGATCACCAAGTCCAACCCATATCCCTACTCTACAAGGTGCACCCTAAACCATACCCCCAAGCACCACACACAAATTACTTTTAAACACGTCCAGGGTTGGGGACTCTACCATCTCCCTGGGCAGCCCATTCCAATGCCTGACCACTCTTGCTGGGAAAAAATGTTTCCTAATATCTAGTCTAAACCTACCCAGTCGCAGCTTGAGGCCACTCCATCTTGTTCTACCACTAATTATCTGTGAGAAGAGACCAGCACCAACCTCTCCACAATGTCCTTTCAGGTAGCTGCAGACAGCAATGAGGTCTCCCCTCAGCCTCCTCTTTTTCAAACTAAACAGCCCCAGCTCCTTCAGCTGCTCTTCATAAGATTTTTTTCTCCAGGCCCTTCCCCACCTTCATTGACCTCCTCTGCATTTGCTCCAGCACCTCCACATCCCTTTTGTATTGAGATGCCCAAAATTGAACACAATACTCAAGGTGTGGCCTCACCAAACCCGAATACAAGGGAAGATGACAGACTCAGTGACAATGTGTGCATTATCCTGCCAAGCATACAGTGGCAGTCCTATCTGAGACCTGTAAGTATGGAAAAGCAGCATATTCCTCAGCTTGTAAATCAATTTAATTCCTGGAGTGCACTTACAGAGTAACGCCTGAGGCTTATGAAGGCAAAATGGAGCTAGAGACAGCACATTAGTCTCTAGGGAGACAAACCAGCTGTTTCATGTCCTTGCAGGGGTAGGGTGGAAAATAGTTGAATATGGTCTTCACCGTCAATATGAAATTAGAATATTTTTCCCTTACTTTTCCATACTGTTTTAAAAAAATATACCTCAACAAATACCAGAAATTAGCAATTTCACAGAGATGCATTAAGTCCAAATACTGTGGTATACCTCAGAGGTGCAATCTGAAATAGAAACAGCAGCCTTACAGAATCATAGAATTGTCAGGGCTGGAGGGGACCTCAAGAATCACCCAGTTTGAACCCCCCTGCCATGGACAGGGACACCTCACACTAGATCAGGTTGCTTGGAGCCCCATCCAGTCTGGCCTTACAGACCTCCAGCCCTCTTCTAAAGAGCATCATCAAAAAAAAACACTGATTCTCCCTGACAAAGAAACAGATTAAAAGGCAAAGTAAACTACAGATATAATTTCAGTACTAGTACACTGAAGGCAGCCTCTAAATAAGCTGACATCACCATCTGAATTAGGCATGAATAGAGAATTAATGTCAACCTCAAGAAAATTGTAAGCCTTAAGAAAAGGAAAGAGTCCTTCCTTCAGATATGAGTCTATATCGACCCTCTGAAAATGAAGATGGTTAGGGCTGATGGCAAACAAATTTAATTTAATAAATATGTAAAGGTTTTCATTTCACTTAAGGGGCAGGGTTTCCCCCAAAACTGAGATTCGAATGCTCCTAAATTTGTGGAGGCCTAAATTTGTAACTAGATACTGTGACTAGCCTATGTACTTTTAATAAGTTATATCTCATCACACTGAGATAGCTTAGATGCAAGCTCTTTTCTAGATCTCAAGCCTTCATTTCTGTAGGAAATCCCCTTCCAAAATCTTACAGTAAGTGTTAGGTGTTTCTGTTTTGGCATCCTCATCATTTCTGTCTCCCAATGTATGGTAGTTTGCACAGTCCCGAGTCAGAAGATCACATCTCCAGCTCAGCTTGAATCAGTCAGGTAAAGCACAATGTCACTGATCGCTTAGAGCATATAATTATAGCATCTCTGAGCTGCTCAGAGGATGCTGGCACTGACAAAGTGGAGAAAGCTAAAAGCATCATATTAAAATGTCATAAAACATTCATTTCACATGATTAGAGAAACCAGTAATTAGCATTTTTCTTTTAGTGCTTGACTTTTTATTCCACTTGCTCTAATCCAGCTTCTTACAATGGCCATTATTGCCAGGAAAGCTGAATTTGGCATTCTTTTCATGTCCACTTTAAAGCCTGCTTTGTAATCTGTCAGCTAGACAGGTCTCATATGCACAATTTGAAAATAAATAAGTTTTATCCCCATACTCAAATTATAGTAATAGTAAACTTTAATTACTAAACACTGAAATGTAGGAATATGGCCATAACCTATTAAACAAATCACATACAACTGTTTCTTCTCTGTTTGTCTAGACTTAGCTCACCAAGCTTTGTGTAAAAGGACTGAACCCCTGAGTGCATGGCAAGCTGAATTAAGGAAAGAGGGAAAAAAAAAAGTAGAGCCATATCTAAACTTCCTAAGGCTAATAAGATGTTGATTAAATAGTTAGAAAATTAGATAAAGAACAATTGTGGGTTTTTTCCCCCTTTTTAACTGTCTTTTGAGTGCCTGAGAGTTTCACTAGCCCTACCTGTCTCTGCAAGTAAGGAGAAGAAAGAGTCCACTGCTACAGCCCACTGTATAAGGATTTTAGGAGGCAATGTTCTGCCAAAGCTTTCTGAGTAACACTGGATAAGTCACTGAAGCCTGGAGCATTTTGACATCTCGTTTTCATCTAACTAATTGCATTGTTGTAAAACTAAATAGAAACAAAGCCTGAGACTTCTGCAGAAGGACAAGCTAAAGTCTGCTTCAATGGGTAAGGCAAGCAGCACACTGCTCTAGCAGAGAAGAGTGTGCACCCGCGCCACACTGGCCTCTTGGAAAGCGAACACCAGCACTATCCTCACACCTCAGGAGCACACCTCAGGAAGCAGTAAGAAACAAGTCATTGCAGGGCTTTCCCTGTGCACTGTTGCTTGCAAGTGGTATCACAAGACAAAAGCCAGTAGGTATCTTCTGATCTTCAGAGGGTCATATGCAGAGTGGGGAACCAACAATCTGAGGATTCGTGGTCATCTATCCTTCCCCCACCTCTGAAGGTTTTTCATCTGGGCATCACTTTTTTCTGGCTTTAGGAGAGCTATCCCAGCTGACATTCTGCAAACAATTTGCCACCTTTCACTTCCCTCAGGAGATGACTGCAAACCAAAAGCTCTTAACCCACAGAAGAAAGATTTCTTTGGTGCTTAAGCTACTTTTTCTTTTTTATTAACTTTCTGTCCCATCAAGCTCTTGCTGCCAGTCCTTATTACACCAGTCCTGCTTTTCAAGAGTCAGTCCTGCTGGTCACCCATGAGCTGAACTGCCTGCATGCCACTGGAAAGCCATGGAACCATGTTAGTGTGGCACCTTACTCCAGCCATTGTCACCAGCCTCACAAGTGCATTATCTTAGGGACAGCCTCCTGCTCATCCACATAGAATCACATAATCATATAATTGTTTGGACTGGAAAAGACTTGTGAGATAATTGAGTCCAATCATCATCACTGAGTCCAACCATCAGGACCTCTGATCCAGGCTGGAAAGGACCTCTGAGATCAAGTCCATAGAGATTTTGGACTGAAACTGGCTTAACCTTCAAGCTGCCCTTGGTAGGTAAGCAGGTCAAGTGCAGGATTGTGTGCATCCCCCAACTGTGACCCATGGACACTTAGAAAAACCACAGGCATCTTTCCTCATACATGCAGCACAAAGGAATTCCAAACAATAAGTCAGAGAGAGTTGTGGTGGTTCAACCCAGAGAACAGAAGGCTCCACAGAGACCTTAGAGTAAGCAGCCTTCCAGCATTTGAAGGAGGCCTACAGGATAGCTAGAGAAGGACTTTTAACAAAGGCCTATAGTGACAGGATAAGAGGTAATGGCTTCAAACTGGGAGAAGCTAAGTTTAGATTGGACATTAGGAAGAAATTCTTCCTCATGAGAGTGGTGAGGCACTGGAACAGGTTGCCCAGAGAAACTGTAGAGGCTCCAACTTCAGAAGTGTTCAAAGCTAAGTTAGATGGGGCAAACTGGTCTAGTAGAAGGTATCCCAGCCCATGGCAGGGGGGTTGGAGCTAGATGATCTATAAGGTCCCTCCCAATTCAAACTAGCACTCCTTCAGTGGCCTTCTTTTGTTGTTTCCTGAACTTCTGCAGAGCTATCAATCACTTCCTGACAAAAAGCATCCATTTTCCAATTATATCAAAGTCTTCCATAGCATTCCATTTGGCTCATTAATAATTTCAGAGAAGTCACCATATATTTCCTCTATGATTCACAAGTTGGTTTGTCACCTCATTTTCAATAACTACCTAAACAGAGCTACTCTCGTTTCCCTAAAACAACTCTTTAGGTATTTTCAAGTTCCAATCAGTTTTCTGGTGCCACATAAATTCCTGATTAAAGAAAGAAAAAAAAAAAGTAACTACTAAATGCTCTTCTTCAATGTGTTAATAAGAAAACTCAGTATGTCTGCACATTGCCACAGTGCTCTTTAACACTACAGAAACTTAGGGAAGTGCTTACATTAGCTTCATTTACTCACAAAAGGACCTCGCCAGCATTCAAGAAGAAAAACATGAAAAATCAATACCAAGAAACATAAACACAAACAGAGAAGATATTAAATTAAGCCACATTTGAAAAGTTCCTACTCCGGCGAGTACATGATGTGCCGCCAAAAACCTATTTTTATACTACAGAAAGTATGTAAGTGAGCACATCTGCAGGAAGCTTCTGTGGGAACATATACTGGGGATCCTCTTCAGGCAACAGACACAGGTGGGCTCACACTCACACAGCACCGTGAGCCACCTTTGCCTCCTGCACACAGCTATGGAAAACTGCTTCCTGACTTTCCAGCATTTTCTCTATCAATACAGCTGGGGATCTTCCCATTGCCTCCCTGGTTTTGCTGACAGGGACCGTGATTTCCAGCACATCATTTCCTCCCTTGCCACTTCCCTGTAGCACGCGGGCAAAAGTATTTCTTTTTGTCAAGCGGAATTTTGAGCCTGCTGAACACATCTGAGGAAAGGCCCTGCCTCATTCTCCTCCAGCAGCTCCTCACCTTTTGGGACCCTACAGCCCTCCCATATGCGACCTGGCACGCCAGATTGACACAAAGGGCCCTCATGTTGGAAACAGCTTCCTGGCAGCTGAAACTACTCCAGTGGAGCCCATTGCAACTCAATGCCCAGGGGATGCCCAGCACTGCCTGACGGATACCATCTCCTGCCTTTAGATACAACATCAGTTGCATTCTTTATTTCCCTTAGTAAACGATAAGACAAAGTGGCAAGGTAATGTTGGACCTCATAGGAGAAACCTGTGTAACAATATTACAACATCCTGGGATGCCCAGATCCTTCCCCTGGGACGGGTCTTAGTCTCTGTAGTTTTCTTAGGGGAACCTGGGACCCTTCAAACTACAACAACCTGAAGAGCAAAACTTTGACAGTTGAGGAAAAACATCCATTTTTAGCCACTCTTCTCTTCAGCTTGCAGCTTTGTAAACACTTTCAGTAGGCTGCAATTCTTTTTTGTGCAATTATAAATATTTTAACATATGACATCAGTACAATAACAATATGTTTTCATTGTGTTTAGATCTCTTTAATTAGGATGGGGCCCAAGTTCTCCTTGCTGTCTTTGGTACTCGGATTTGGCAACCAAATTTGTTTTGTCTCAACTCCCTGCTCTTTCTTCCAGTGCAGAAGGAGGACTCCTTTTTTATTTATTGTTCTTGATAATTGGCTTCATTTTCAGTCAGGACTGATCTGATCATCATGGAAAAAGAAATAAAACACATTTAAAAAAAACATTAAGGGATATTTATCTGCAAGTTAGAAGGGTAGTGAAAATAACCAGAAGGATGAGATAAGTGGTCTTTCTAATCTAAAGGATAAAATCCCCACTTAAGCATCTACAGATGATGATACTGCTTTCAAACACCACTATTTATGTCCTTTTATTTCTGGACTTTGTACTTAATATGGTGGTTAATTTATTGCAAGTAAAGGCATAATTTACAGGATTGCAATAAGCCAGGAGCCCAATCCTGATGTTAAAGAAGTCAACGACCTAGCACCCATTTCCCCACCATCACACGGGCCATGGCCGCATGCTGGCTCACACATGGACAATGTTACCAGATGCAGCGCTGAGTGCTGACTGGAGTGGGGCCATCCCAGTCTCCCACCACCTCCTTCCCTTTGTGTGAGGACCAGAAGAGGGTCCCATCCCACTGAGGTGCTCCAAAAAGCCTTCAACATTCTCCCAGTGCCAAGTCCCACCACCCTGCAACCATGCTGGGAAACTTTAGGATCATTCACCCTGCAGCTGGAGCCCTTGTAGGCCACTTAGTGACATAAGAAGTGCCAGCAAAGGTACTTTCCGTTGCTTGTTTGGTGTTTCCTGGTAATCACTTAGCTGACAAGCAGGCCCAGAGGCCGGACAAAGGGGACTGCTTTGCTGGGGCTTAAGTGAACATTCTGTGGTGGGCAGAAATTTCTTGTTTGGGTACTTGGTGGATGGGAAATTTCTTTCTTGGGTATATCTGTCTACTAGAATTAATCTGCAACTTTTGCTTGCTTATTTGCAGTCACCAAAATTCCACTGCTGCACCACATTATTAGTCAGGGTATTTTATCTAATAAAATGACTAAATTGCTAGAAGATGAAAACAATCTAGTTAAAGATTATGAATTAGTAAAGTGCATGGAATGAGAGTCCCTCTGTCAGCCAATACAGCAAGGCTAACCAATTTTTTCCCCCTAAGCAACCTAATGAGGAATGTTAAGCACGGCTCCATTTGCTCTTGAGAAGGAGAGGCTTTCTTAAGTAGATTTAAATGTATTAACTAACATACCAAGATGCTTTATGAGAAATCCTGGCAATAGAATTACAGAGGTTGACAGCACACTGCATGTGAAAAATTAAATCATAACTGGTGTGCTCTCTCTAATCTCATTCATTTCAGTCAGTACAAGAGCAAAATTTGTCACAGAAAGAACAGGCACTAAATGAACAAGACGCTTGGAGACTTTCTGGTTCTTTCCTTGATGTCTCTTAGGGGCACAGAGAGGAAGTTTCGCCCTGTTATTCAGCTAGCTGGCCAAAGATTGCATTTATCTGGGTTTGATTCTCTGCTCCCTGCCTGACTACAGGCATGTTGACTCGCAGCCATATCCGGAAATGGCAACTTCAACCACTTAAGCAGGGCACAGGCTCCAAGGGTCTCCATAAGACCCACAGCAAGAACCATAAAGCCCAGTTTGGCAGCACATATGCTTGGAGCCAGAAGAACTGGCTGGCTCACCATGATTTCACTTTCCAAAGCTGCCCAACCCAAGTAGGTAGGACCTACTGCCTATGGAACCAAACCAGTAGAACACGCCCAACCCATGCACAGGACCTAGCTTCTCCCACCTTAATACCACAGCTTGCTTTTCTCTAAACAAACAGCAGTAGTCATCTCCAACAGTTAACACTTAGCTAAAGACTGTCTTTCTCTGCCTTCAGCCTGAAGGCTTTCAAGGTTTCCACCGCCAAGGAAAGCAGCATAACCATCTGAACAAGGGTAGGGAAGAGAGCCCAAGTATGGAAAAAAGGAGACAGCATTTTACAACCACACATGAACACTGAGAGCATTACCCCATGCAAAGTGTTTGGGAAACCAAGGCTTACAGCATGTTCTCATAGCAAAAGAATATCAGTGCTGTGTATATCACAAAAACAGACGTGGTGGGTCTCTCTGAACTAAAAAGAAGGTAAATGCATTGTACTATACAGCATTAAATGCAAGAATATGACACCTGAAAGTCCTGAAGTACTAACATGAAAGAGACAGATATTTATGTTTCAAAATCTTCAAATGTTATGCGACTTAAGTTTGGCTGGTCTTTTTTTTCTTTAAGGGTAAAACTTTGGATACAAAGGGGAGAAAATGTCTGGGTGATAAAAGTAAGGAGGAGGAGCAACAGGATCTTCAGTTTAGATTTTCCCTGAAGGTTTGAAAGAAACTGGGGAGGAAAGCAAAGGTAAAACTTTCAACTCTTCGGGAGCACATGACTTTGAAGTACCATGGGGAAGGCTCAATCCTATTACAGCCCTCCTGAGGAAGTGTTAATCTTCTAGACAAAGAAACAGAGGCTCACTTTTCCTGAACTCATGTGTATTCTTGATTGCTTCTGGCTTAGTTTATTTGTTTCTTTAAGGCTCGTCAAACCTGACTTTTTTTTTTCCTGAACCACTAAAACTACAGTCGAAGGCAAATGGAAGCTGCTGTGAACCACCACTGGACTGCTTTCTTTTAGCAGGGTGAATTTACAGGGCTGTACTTAACCATTAATGATAAAATCCTGGTGTTGTGGAAATCAATAAAATAGCTCATTGCCCAAAAAACGGCATTAGGATTTTCTTCTTGGTTTAAAAAGTTCTGGCTATGGTAAAAAAAGAGACAAAAAGCATATTTTTCAGGATGACCAAAAGAAAAAAAAAAAAAAAAAAAAGCAGAGTGCTAGGAGATAAGATGTATCTGTAAAATGCAATCCTTTTAGGTGGGAATCTAAAAGGATTCAAGGTTTAGTTTATATTTCTGGTGCTTTAGAGTGCATTTATCACAAACCAGCCAAAGTTAGTATAATATCAATGCACTGTCTGTTGGGGAATATTTACAGATTTATTAGGATTACCATTTTTACTTTAAGGGGGGACAATGAAATCCAAACTCTGGGTTGGTTTGGGTTTGTTTTTTTTTTAAATCTTTTAGAAACAGATGAACAGCTTTTGATTAGAGATTTTTTTAATTATTATAAAGAGCAATTACTGGTCTTGACTGAAGCTGAACTCAATTCCTTTTTTTGATGTTCTGCAGTGCACTTCTGAGCAGCGTTTGCAAGCTATGACTAGCACACAGCATTTGCAGTCCCTCCAACAAACCAGAAAACATTATTTGTAAGCTCACTACTACTAGAACAACAGCACAGACACAAAAGAGTTTGGTTTTGCAGCAAGGCTGAAGAAAATTCACAGCATGAGCAAGAGGAAAATCACATTGACTGAGTTATGATCAATTTCATCAGTTTCTGGGTTGTGGGGTTTTTTTCACCTTTAGGTGTGGACTCATTACATCAAGATGTTTTTCATCACCTTCACCTTCTTGCAGGAAGGCTGGAAGGCCCCAAGAGCAAGCTGCCCCACAGGGCACTGTGCATCATACACGAAGTCGGACCCCTGCTCAGGAGGCCTTCAGCTTGAGTTTAGAGGACTTAAAGACATTTTGCATTTCTTTTTCCTTTGTAAGGACCACTGATACATCATTTGCCACGTTCACCCTTGCTCTTATTGACCAGGGCATGCTTGCTGTTACCCCCAGGGCTTAGCCTTGCTCCAGTGCCACGCATTGTTCTCCCTGCTGTCAAGTAAGAAATGCTGCATGTGGCCAATCCATGGAGAAACAAAAAGATCTGCAACCTCCGTGCAGGCTCCACCTGGTATCCAAGACCAGAATCAAGACTTAAAAAACGCAGCAAATGCATTTGTTGTGGTGCTAATGTTGTTCTGCTTGTACACTGCAAGCTGCTCGGGTCAGCTATTAAATGGGGGGGAAAATGCACCACGGAATTTAGTTTTTACATTAATTTGATTTTGTTAAAACAGCAAGGAGGAATAAAAATGATATATGAGAGCAGCTTCAGACATAAACAAGGAGCATATCCCGTTTTGGACAGCCTCACCACGCACTGTCTATGGCACATGTAGCTTTCTTCTTTTTGTTTGTTGTTTTCAGTTTAGGTTTTATGCAATTATATATCTATTGTGTGACAGGCCTGGCATGAGAGATCCCATTTACAGGAAATATTTCTGAGATCACAGGCCCTGCAGGCTAAATGCAAACACTGGAGCAGATGGTAACTGATCCAGTGGAGCTGTACCTAGGGGTGCTGAAAGGGGAAAAAGACTTGGGAAGTAAAGCTGCTAACAAAATAACCTTGCATTATTAAAAACTACAACCAAATCATCCCAGTGAGCAGCTAGAGACCTCATTAGGGATGCCTCTGACCGCTGCCATTGACCTGCTTGAGGGGCTGGGGGGCAGGAGAGAGGATGGGCAAAGGAGGATGCCTGGTTATAAAATTACTTTCTACCTGCTTGAGAGAAGAGCAAAAGGAGTGTTTTTTTCTGGTGAGTGATTGCCATTGGACAGCAGCAACATTCTTAGAAGAGAAACACAAGAGCTAAATGTCAACCCACTCTTTAACGTAGGCACTTGCTGGCTCTCCCTTTGGCACAGCCAGAGGACGCTGAAACTCATCCTGCGAGATGAGCTCCCTCCCCTTTCTGACAACACAGTGAGCCCAGGCCTTCTGATGCTCCTTTTGAAGGGAGTCACCTCTAAGCTGCAAAGCATCTTACGTTTACAGCAGCCCAGCCTGAGGCCAGGTCAGCACTGGGAGCAGGTGAGCAGTGTAACTGCACCAGCTGAATCACACAGGTAAGCTGTTTATCCTAGGGAAAGGTGGTGATTAAGAAGGGAAACTAGCATTTTCTAGCAGAAAAAAAACCCCCACCCTTTTGTTTGTGAAACTGCATTTATGCTGTTGTTATAAAGTGCCGTGATGAGAAATCAAAGCCTTAATGAACTGTACTACAGCAGGGAAACAATTCAATCACAGACCTGAAAAAGCAGGTAACTCTGCCTCTCCACATATATTTAAGTAACATCTATCACAGTGATTTTCTGACCTCGTTACTATGACAGTATCTCACTATAATGATGACCAACTTTGGTTTCAAATACAAGGGGAAGCTCAGGGAGACTGGATAATAAAAGTGAGATTCCAGACCAGTAAATGGGAACAGCTGACCAAAGCCCTTGAGAAATACTGACTCACTCACAACCAGTGTTTTAAAGGTTGGTAAAAGTTACATCACTTCATAAGGCAGAGTGCAAAATATCAGCTTAAGTTACTTTACCTACTTTCTTTGCTGGTAAAGGGTATACTTCTGTCCACTTGCCTACGTTAGTTGTACTATTTTGTCTTTACTAAGTAAGGTTTCACAGAATCACAGAATCTTAGAGGTTGGAAGGGACCTCCAGAGATCATCGAGTCCAACCTCCCAGCCAAAGCAGAATCCCCTAGGCTAGTTCACACAGGAACACAGGTTCTGAAAGTCTCCAGAGAAGGAGACTCCACAATCTCTCTGGGCAGCCTGTCTCAGTGCTCTGTCACTATAAAGAAGTTTCTCCTCATGCTGAGGTGAAATCTCCTATGTTCCAGTTTGTAGCCACTGCTCCTTGGCTTATTGCTGCTGACCACCAAAAAGAGATTGGCCCCAGTCACTTGACACTCACCCCTCACATAATTGTACACATTGATCAGATCTCCTCTCAGTCTTCTCCAGACTAAACAGCCCCAGGTTTCTCAGTCTCTCTTCATTTCATTAAGCTAGAGGTGGTCCCTTGACTATACTTCAGTAATTTTTGGCACTTCTGCTCTTGTCCTAACCCCTTTGGGCTCTGTGGATGCCACCCCTTATCCTGCCATCCCTTAGCATTCCGTGCTCTTTAACAGACCAAAAAAGCAGTGTTTGCTCAGATTCTCCTTGCAGGCAATCTCCCCATGTCACAGCAGAGCCCTCTGCACGTCTTCTCAGACTGCTTGCCTGCTTTATTGCTAGAAGTGGGGCACGGCATTCAGCTGAGACTTCACCAGCACTGTATAAGGGTTTCTTCACACATCTTGCATCTCACTCCCCTCACATGACATCCTCATGCTTCCAAATGGAAAAATAAGCCTTGATTTACATGAGACTACCAGGATTCACAGAAACACAGACACATTCTGGTTGGGAAAGACCCTCAGGATCACCAGGTCCAACCAACATCCCTACTCTACAAGGTGCACCCTAAAACATACCCCCAAGCATCACACCCAAACGACTTTTAAACACATCCAGGGCAGCCCTGGGGAGCCCATTCCAATGCCTGGCCATTCTTGCTGTGACAAAAATTCTTCCTAATATCCAGTCTAAACCTACGCAGTCACAGCTTGAAACATTCTCTAACATAAACCCCCTTGCTGCTGCAGAGCCTTGTTTAAATCAAGAGGCCTTCACACGGGTGAAGACATCCTAAAGAAAGATCAGGATACGACTCCGTCACAATGATTATGATTTGGTAACATTTAGCAGCTGCAGGCTGGGTTTTGGTTTTTTTGTTTTGTTTTTTTTCTTTTTGTTTTGGGTGTTTTGGGTTGTTTTTTTCCCCATAGACATCATTTTTGTAGTTGAAACTGCTCCTTTATTTTTTTTTCCAAGAATGTCTCACTATTTTTTTGATCATTGTTGTTTCATGGACTCCTAAATATAGCCAAGTGGAACAACCAACACCTCAGTAAACTGTTGGTCAAATGCCACATTGAGTTTCATTTTGCACTCTGAAAGGCCATTTAAAACACATTGCCTTGTAAAAGCTCAAAATTTAGGAAATTATTTACATTCTGGGAATAACTTCAAACCATTTCCTCAGGCATTTCTGCCTTTAATACACCTTACTGCTCCACCCACCAAATAAAAGCTCAGCCTGAAAAATATCAAGTGTCAAAAGAAATGGCATTTTGAAGTTAAAAAAACCAAAACAAAACAACACAATTGAGAAATGGAAAGCTGGAAAGGTTGCTCTGCCCTCCTGCATGGTGAACAGCAAGTGGACCCCTTTGAGCTTCACCAGGAATTTCAGGCAAAGCCAGAAGGGCAAACACACTGGCAGCAAGTGAAGCCAGGGCTGCACTTAGCCCTAAGAAGCTGAATTCATTTGTCATTATCTGGTATAAGGGCCAACTATCTCAAAACCAAAACCATCACATAATTGAGAGCTACGTTTCTGCCTGTAGGGGAAGTAAGATGTCCATCTGTCCAGTAGTGTCTGCATGACACAAGGTGTAAGACGGCAACTGGTATGGGTATTGGAGGTAGGATGTGAATCCCTCGCTCCATCCATGCTCCCTCCTTCCCCCCCCCCTCATAACGGAAAGCAGAGGTATGGGGGTCAGTATTGGAAAGCACAGTGAGTCACAGAATCACAGTATGTTAGAGGTTGGAAGGGACATCCAGAGATCATGGAGTCCAACTCCCCTTCCAAGGCCGGATCCCCTAGGGTAGTTCACACAGGAATGCATCCAGGCAGGTTTTGAAAGCCTCCAGAGAAGGAGACTCCAGAACCTCTCTGGGCAGTCTGTCCCAGTGCTCTGTCACCCTCACTGTAAAGAAGTTTCTCCTCATGCTGAGGTAAAACCTTCTATGTTCGAGTTTGTAGCTGTTCCTGCTTGGCTTACTGCTGTGCACCACCAAAAAGAGATTGGCCTCAGTCACTTGCCACCCACCCCTCAGATAATTGGATACATTGATCAGATCTCCTCTCAGTCTTCTCTTCTCCAGGTTTAGAAGCTTCTGCCACATCCCTTGACCCCAAAGTCATCTGAAAGAATGGAAGTTCTTAAGTCTCTTTGAAAATAAGACTTGCAGACCCACAGAGAGTAAACCTTGCTTACTTATTCCATTTCCTCTCCATGTTTCAAAGGAATTATCATCTCCACTTTGCAGCAACTAAGACATTTGCCTAATGTCAAAGAGTGAATTCACTTTAATCTAAATTACAGAGTAACAAGATTCCCATTCCTGTGGCCAACCAGCTAGCATTTGATTAGGTCACCCTAGTACATTTAATTAAAAAAAAAAAAAGTTGAATCTAACACTCTGCATGAGAAGTGCTCAGGCCTTCAATAAAAAGTCATGGGAAAGTGAGAGAGGGAACAATAAAGAAGGTTTCTGAAGTCTCACTAACTTGGAAATCCAAAGAAGCAAAGAGCAATGTAAAGCAGAGTACAGAAATACTGGCATTGGCTAGAAAAGAAAAACACAAACAGTCACATAAATACTTTTGGTTCTTCAGGTACAAATGCAGCCTGCAGGGTCTGACCACTGCTGTGGTGTGGGGTTGGGCTGAGCAGCTTTAGGGAGGCTCAGCAGCTTCCCCCAAACAGCCTCTTCAGTCCTCACCATCTGCAAAGGCATCACAGCTCAGCCAGAAGGAAGGTATCAAGAAAATTAGGTGAAACGAATGCCACTTGAAATTACTTCTCATATTTTTCAGCTCTCAAACCGAAAATGGGCTACAGGACCTGTCTGGACACACAGTGAAGAGAGTCTTTTGCAGAAACACCAACTGGCCTGTGCTGGGAGACTAGAGAGGTTTTGAACTAAGAACCACGTTCCTCTTCCAGGTGCCAATGAAATCCATAACATCAGAACAACGAAGATCTTTGCTAATTTTTTGGTGTTGCTGAAAGGTCTGGAGCTTCTCAGAAGAAAAGAAACACATGTTTTTGCAAAGTCCAGCTATTGCTTCTGTTACTATTGGCAAGCTAGCAAATAGCTGCCTGCCCAAACCCAACTGCAGCACCTCACATATGAGCACACGTATCCCTGTATATTTAATATCCTTAAACCAACCCTGATCTCTGAATCTCTACTTTGAAGCGGTAGGAAACTTACAAAGATTTTGCTGAAAATATATATTCAACATCAGTTGTTGACAATTCCAAACATCAAATAGCCTCCTGTAGCTGTTTGGTTATTTAAACAAAGCTTGTTCAGTTTGCCTGCCAAGCTAAATGTTTCTGAAGTCACTCTTCAGACAACCACTAAGTAACATAAACTGTGAAGACAGGTCTTCAGAAGCCCCAAACGAAGCCCTGCAGCACATCCACAAGAGCCCACTGAAAGAATAGAGCTCAGCTTTATGTAGGATTACTGAAGAGAAGCTGTTTCTGAATTCCTTCATGAGTTGCCACTCCTGCTCTGCAATAAGAGTGCTTTGTTCCTCTTCAGCCAAAACAAATGCTGCAATACACTACAAGACTGCTCAGGAGCAACCTGGCCTCCTCCTGAAAAAAAGGCTACTGGTTCATGGACTTTTTCCTCCATACCTCTTTCTGAATAACATGCAAGTAGAAAAACTCTGGGAAATCTGTGTTACCAAAATTATCTAGCCATGGACTAGTGAGATATGTTAGCCATGGATAGTGAGGTAAGTTAGCTATGGACTAATGAGATAAGTTAGCTATGGACCAATGAGATAAGTTAGCTATGGACCAATGAGATAAGTTAGCTATGGACTAATGAGATAAGTTAGCTATGGACTAATGAGATAAGTTAGCTATGGACTAATGAGATAAGTTAGCCACCAACATGCAGTTTGCTGGGTACCAAAACACAAACAGTGGAGGTTCACTAACTCTCCTGGATGAGCTGTATGAAAAGCTGTTAGGAATTCAGAATGGCTACTGTAAAAACCTTAAAGGTCAAAAAGTGGAGTCTTTGCTGGCAGAATCACCATGGCTCTCCCTCTGGCAGCACCCTCCAGCTTGTATACAACCAAATCATTATTGATTTTCACTGAAGCACAGAATGTTAGAGGTTGGAAGGGACCTCCAGGGATCATTGAGTCCAACCCCCGTGCCAAGGCAGGATCCCCTAGGGTAGTCCACACAGGAATGCATCCAGGCAGGTTTTGAAACGTTCCAGAGAAGAAGACTCCACAACCTCTCTGGGCAGCCTGTTCCAGTGCTCTGTCACCCTCACCGTGAAGAAGTTTCTCCTCATCTCGAGATGAGACATTCTATGTTCAAGTTTGTATCTATTGCTCCTTGGCTTATTGCTGTGCACCACTGAAAAGAGATTGACCCTGTCCACTTGACACCCACCCCTCAGATATTTATAGACATTGATGAGATCTCCTCTCAGTCTTCTCCAGACTATACAGCCTCAGGGCTCTCAGTGTCTCTTCATACAGGAGATGCTCAAGTCCCCCAGACATCCTCATGGTTCTCCATTGAACTCTCTCCAGCAGGTCCCTGTTTCTCTTGAACTGGAGAGTCCAAAACTGGACACAATGTTCCACGTGTGGTCTCACTAGGGCAGAGCAGAGTCCCTTCACTCATGCCCCCTCACTGCATACACAGGATCCCTCATGAACAGGTCTTTCTGCACAGAAGATGCATTCTCACATGGAAAAGAAGCAATTTATTTTGCATGTAAGTTCAGTCTCTGTGTACTTAACATGCAAACGAGTACATCAAAATTAGTTTTCCAAATTTAATTCTAAAGTGTGCTGCACAAGGAACAGCAAGGAGACATACTGAACAGCTAAGCAGAACAGAATCATAGACTGGTTTGGGTTGGAAAGGACTTTTAAAGGCCATCTAGTCCAATCCATCTAGTCATATGAGGAAAGGCAGAGGGAACTGGGGTTTCTCCACTGTCCTGTTGAGAAAGAAGAGTAAGGCAGTAGCTGGGAAGGTCTTGCAGACAGGCAAGATCAACACAGCCTATTCCCACCCAGCAGGAGCAACAACTCTTCTGGATTCATCCTGGAGGAGACTTAGGGGGGACCTTACCACTCTCTACAATACCTGAAGGGACACTGTAGTCAGGTGGGGATCAGGCTCTTCTCCCAGGCAACCAGTGACAGGACAAGAGGGCATGGCCTGAAGCTGCACCAGGGGAGGTTTGGGTTGGATATTAGGAAGCACTTCCTCACAGAAAGGGTGATTAGGCACTGGAATGGCCTGCCCAGGGAGGGTGGTGGAGTCACCATCCCTGGAGGTCTTTAAGAAAATATCGGATGTGGCACTGCTGTTGTGGTGTTGGTTCATAGGCTGGACTTGATGATCACAGAAGTCTTTTCCAGCCTCAATGATTCTGTGAACCCACCCTGCAGTCAGCAGGGACATCTTCAACTAGATCATGCTGCTTAGAGCCTGGTTCAGCCTCACCTTGAATGTTTCCAGGGATGGGGCACATACAACTTTTCTGGGCAACCTGTTTCAGTGTTTCACTGTCCTCATTGTAAAAAATGTCTTCTTTATATCTAGTCTAAATCTACCCTCTTTTAATTTAAAACCCTCAATCCTTGCCCTATCACAACAGGTGCTGCTAAAAAGATTGTCCTTAACTTTCTTTTAGGCCCCTTTAAGTATTGAAAGGCCACAATAAGGTTTCCCCAGAGCCTTCTCTTCTCAAGGCTGAACAACCTTAACTCTCTCAGCTTTTCTTCATTCTTCTTCCATCTCTTTCATCATATTTATGGCCCTCCTCTGGACCTGCTCCAACAAGCTCATATGTGTCTTTTGCTGAGGACTCTAGAGCTGGACACAGTACTCCAGGTGAGCAGAGTAGATGAGGAGAATCACCTCTGCTGATCTGCTGGCCATGATTCTTTTGATACAGTCCAGGATGCAGCTGGCTTTCCAGGCTGTGAGCACACATTGTTGGCTTGTGTCCAACTTTTCACCCACCAGTAATCCCAAGTCCTTCTTTGCAAGGTTGTTTTCAATCAACTACAGGTCATACATTTTAAGTTAAGACTTTCTTTTCCTGCTCTTGCCTCTCTGAAGATCTTTCTTAATTCAGCAGAGTTAGCCACATACTCACTTCCCTTCAAAACATTCCACAAAGGTTTGTGTATGTGTAATAAATGCAGAAGTCATGCCCTCTAGAAGCTGCACTAGTAAGGGTAGGGCATTTCAATCAAAAGAACAATAACTGTGTACTTAAAGAACCCTTTCTTAATGGGTAGGGAGCAGTGAATATTGTTTCCCTGCATCCATGCAATGTGGTCTCTGTCAACAAAGATCTAATGAGGCTTAACATTTTCATGAGGAAGATGTGGGATACCTTTCACAGGGTTTGGAAGGGACCTCCAGAGATCATTGAGTCCAACTCCCCTGCCAGAGCAGGACTACAGAATCTAGCTCAGGTCCCACAGGAACGCATCCGAATGGGTCTTGAAAGTCTCCAGAAAAGGAGACTCCACAACCTCTCTGGGCAGTCTGTGCCAGTGCTCTGTCACCCTTACAGTAAAGAAGTTCCTCCTCATGTTGAGGTGGAACTTCTTGTGCTGTAGTTTATATCCATTGCCCCTTGTCCTATCACAACTGAACAGAGCCTGTCCCCTCCCTCTTGACCCCCAGCCCTCAGATATTTATAAACATCGGTTAGATCTCCTCTAAGTCTTCTCTTCACCAGACCAAAAAGCCCCAGGTCCCTCAGCTGCTCCTCCTGTCTGCTTCCCTAGTTTGTGCACCTCTAAAACCAAGAAGGCAGCTCTACAGCACTGTTGGTAATCTCATCACCCAGTTTTACCAGCCTGCCCCTCCAAACTCCCACACAGCAGAAGCATCCAGCTTGTATCTGCATCTTGTAGACTAGCATAGAAGGAAGCTTGAGAGCTACTGCTACACCCACAGCTGATTTTCCACGAATCTGACTCAGCCTAATTGTTTCTTTGAAGACAGATCATCCTTTTCCTGTGGCCTAATTCAGACTCAACATTAAATACACATAAAATTAAAAATGGAAAAATCGCTCATAACTGAACTTGTAAAATACAGAAATTAATTTTTAATTAAACAATTGCAATTATTTTTTTCTCATACAGATAGTTTCCTACCTCAGATGGAATAACCTACTCAGTTCTCAGTTATGAACTCCATCACTTCTGACTTATAGCACACAGGACACAATCCGAGGTGAAAAAAAGACAGCTTCGGCTCTGACTCAAAGTGTACCAGGGTCAAGTGACAGTCCACTGGGACTGGAATCACACCCACAAAGGACTGCAGACCTTCTGAGACAAAAGGAGGTCCTGACAGAAGACCATAGAGGCAAATAGCAGGAGGCCAATAAACAGTGGCCTCTGGCTGAAAATGAGCAACTTTTGGGTGTTATGATAAGCCACTAAAATAATGCTGTTTACTACCAGTGAGTAAGCAGTTTCAGAACATGCTTAGCAGAAGGAATATTATACTGGCAACACACATGGTTTTGAAACATGAAACGACTTCAATTTAGCAGGAGAAACTGAAGTTGCTGTACACTCAATAAGCTGTTTGGTTCAGACTTCAGGACCCAGGTTGCGCCCAGCTGACGGCAACATGAGGAGGAACTTCTTTACTGTAAGGTCATAGAGCACTGAAACAGGTTGCCCAGAAGGTTTGTGGAGTCTCTTTCTCTGGAGACTTTCAAGACCTGTTTGGATGTGCTCCTGTGTGACCAGAGCTAGATTCTGTAGTCCAGCTCTGGCAGGAGGGTGGGACTCGATGATCTGTGTAGGTCCCTTCCAACCCCTAACATCCTGTGCTGATAAGACCTCCACACAAAGACCAGCATACAAGGAGCCAATGAAATGCCCTCAGACAAGAAGTCATAATGGGTTCTTGCAAAACCTGGGAACTATTCCATCCATTCCTCAGCACTATCCTCTGGTACTATACCTAGCATCAAGCTATTTATTTGCCTGTGGACCATGACCAGCTGCCACTTGCCTGTTCCTCCAAGAAACCCATGGACTCCATCAGGGTCCATCTGTCACTAACAAGAGCCTTCCTCACATGACAGATATACCCTAATGACACTTCTGGGACTTAGCAAACTTCTTGCCATGCTGATACACCTAGAGTTTAGACTTTGACTAGCTCATATGATACCAGGGGCTTGGGTTCAGGCTGTTTCAGCTCCAAGAACGAGATGTAACTGCTGTTCATTATGTTTAAATAACGTTTTATACCCATAGTCACAAAGTATGCATGCCCAATGCAGTTCACATGAAGACTGAGGGGTGACCTCATTCATGTTTATAAATATGTAAAGGGTGAGTACCAAGAGGATGGAGCCAGGCTCTGCTTGGTAATGCCTAATGACAGGACAAGGGGCAGTGGGTGGAAGCTGAGGCATAGGAAGTTCCATAGAAACATGAGGAGGATTTTTTTCACTGTGAGGATGACAGAACACCGGAACAGGCTGACTGGGGGGTTGTGGAGGATCCCTCTCTGGAGATATTCAAGATCTGCCTGGATGCATTCCTGTGTGATCCTGCTCTGCAGGGGGCTTAGACTAGATGATCTTTCAAGGTCCCTTCCAGCTTCTAACCTTCTGTGATTCTGTGATGTTTTCCCATGACTATACATGCAATACTGATTTATAAACATCTTTTGATCTGCTGCCCACAGAATGCTGACAAGTGCTGTCTTTCCTTCTCTTCATACCTCTGTTACCTTTTGGGCTTCAGTCACACCCAAGCGGCATCATCACATTTGGGTGACTTGGACAATACCACTCCACTCATGCAAGAACAAATTTAGGAGAACAAGAAACACAGCACAAGCCATGGTAGTATCCTCAGGGATGGCAGACAAGCTAAACATATGCAAACATCCAAGCTTTGCATGGGGGAACTGCAGACCACTCCAGCTGAGCCTCCCTAAAACAGAAAGGTGTTTGCATCTTACCACACAAGATCTGAGCAGCACTTGTACAACCAGCCCACAGCTGATACTGGAAATGCAGGTTGCAGCTGATTAGGCTGCTTCTGAAAAGCACAGCAGTTGAAGGAAAGGTTCTCATTAATAGAAAGGTTTTCTAGGATCACACAGACAGTTCTTGAGACCAGTCAGTACAAGGCACAAGGCTTTCTGCTGCAGTGTCCTTGTGCCCTGTTTGTTTCACTGCTTTAGCTGAATGTTGGGAGAGTGTTGACAGGGATTTCCAAGGGATGCTTTGAGTCTAAATACATTGTTGAATCCAGGCCCTTGGTAGTTGTTTTGTTGCACAAGAGAAAGGAGGGAAAACAAGCATGAAAACCCCACTGCAAGCACTTTCCCAGGACACAGGCACAGCCACACGAAGAGCTGAAGCTATGTTGGGTCCCATGCCCTGCTCATCCACCAACTCACTCACATCATTCCTCCAGCAGCCTCCAAGGGACCACCAAACTGGGCAGTACTGCTGCATTTTTTCAAATGGTGACTGTGTGGGAGCTGATCAGCATCTCCATTCTCCTAGTGCAAACACCCTGCTGTGCTTGGTCCTTCCCTTGCCAAGGCCAGCTGGAAATAATGACTATTTTTCAGGTATGCTGCTAGGGCTACATAGAACATAACTTCAAGAAAAGATGAAAATTACCGCTGGCCAAAACCAAAATTCCACCTTGGATTTTTCAGCCTGTCTTGAAAAGACCAAAAAAGCAAACAAACAAACAAAACAAAATCACCTTTCTTATCTTATTGTATCAGAACAAAATTTACCCAAATGGAGGGGAAAGGAGGACCCAAATAAAGATGCAAACAACTGACATTCCACTTTAAGCCTAATTTTCAGGTCTGACCACAGAATTTAAATATACAATACACAATCATAGGATCGCAGGATGTTAGGTGTTGGAAGGGATCTCCAGAGATCATCAAGTCCGACCGCCCTGCCAGAGCAGGGCCATAGAATGGAGTGCAGGTCACACAGGAACACATCCAAACGGGTCTTGAAAGCCTCCAGAGAAGGACACTCCACAGTCTCTCTGGGCAGCCTGTGCCAGTGCTCCGTGGCCCTTACAGTAAAGAAGTTCCTCCTCATGTTGAGGTGGACCTTCCTGTGCTGTAGTTTACATCCCTTGCCCCTTGTCCTGCCACAGGGCACAAGTGAGCAGAGCTTAACCCCTCCATCTTGACCCCCAGCCCTCAGATATTTATAAATATTGATTAGATCTCATCTAAGTCTTCACCAGACCAAAAAGCCCCAGGTCCTTAGGCAGAAGTTACAATGTAGGAAGAAGTGAATTTCACCCTCTGATACCTGTTTTTTTTTTCTCTGTTTGGCTCAGTCATTTAAAAGGAACAAGTTTCCCCTTGAACTCTAATCATTTTTGAATGAATTATTAAAAAGCCTGACTTTACAAGCTGGTTTCCTTTTATATACAACAGCACACAAATAAAAGAGGAAACTGATTAAACAGGGAACATGACAGTATTCACTCGACAGCATACTTTGTAAAAAACAAATTGGGCATGTGTGGTGCACATGTGCACATCTGTGGGTGAGGAGGGGTGGTCTCTTTCTTCAGCCATCTCATCTACAACAGCCATGTGCTCTTCTGGCACTTTTTAATTTTAACACATCCAGCTACTAGGATATTTTCCTTTGTTTTTTAAAGCTGCCAGTGCCTCTTTAAAGAGATAAAATATTTTTGCTTGCATTTACATCTATTTCTATACATTTATTTTGAAGTCATGGAGCTTAAGTTGCATTCTTGAATGGCTTGCATTTAACCTCAAAAAAAAAAATCCTAGTGATTGTGGAATATATAACTTATTCCTCCTCGTGGCAGGCTCTAGACTCTAGAAAACCAAGGGATGCTGCCAGCTGTCTTTTGAAAAGTCATAGCAATAAGATGCTTGTGTTTTGCAATTTCATCTACTTATTCAAGACTGAGAAAAGATAGCTTTTGAAGTAAATTATAAGCATGCAGGACCTTGGAGTGATTAAAAAGGAGCAAAATAGCTAAACATGCCTATTTTTGTGTGAAAGCAATCACATTTATAACAGAGTGGATATAGGATGAATGGGAATGGTTTTCCCATAATCCTGCTTCCTAAAGCAGAGCTGCTCTTGGAGCGGGTGGGCCCATGGGGCCAACCATGGGCTTGGTGTCCAGCTACTCAACAGCCTGAGGCTCCTACTGATGGCAAGGGAGCCAGAGCCATCCACCTCCCTGTACCTCTCATAAAGGCATTTCTCATCTGTGTTACCTCTCTCTGCAACAAGGATTTTGTTTTGAAAGGACAATTTAGTACAAAATCTAGCAGGCCAAGCTCCCTTAGCTCTATGCTTCCTCTGCAACAAATCTTCCTCAGGTTCCTTCTCCCCATTTCTGTGAAGGGCATACATGTTCAGTAACTTACACTTCGGTTCATATTAGTTACTATTGGCTTCCCATATGAGTTTCACAGAAATCACAGAAACATTCAGGGTGGAGAAGACCTTCAGGATCAGCAAGTCCAACCAACAACCTTACTCTACAAGTTGCACCCTAAACCATATCCCCAAGCACCACTTCGAAATGACTTATAAACACATCCAGGGTTGGTGACTCAACCACCTCCCTGGGCAGCCCATTCCAATGCCTGAATTTCATTTTAAAACTAAATAAATAACGAGGAACATGAACATACCAGCCAGTCCGCTTTCAGAAAAACACAGATCCACACAAGAGCATGGTGATAAGATGATTTTGAATGAAAATAACACCAATATAATCCAAGTCTAGGAAATTATTCCCCTGATATTACAGTCACAAAACATTAAGGCTGATTTTTTGGGTGCAAATCAGACTGTGAATTACACAGAATTGTCAGGGTTGGAAGATACTTCAAAGATCATCCAGTTCCAATCCCCATACCACAGGCAGGGACACCTCACACTAGATCAGGTTGTTCAGAGTCCCATCCAGCCTGGCCTTAAAAGACCTCCAGGGATGGGGCTTCCACCACCTGCCTGGGCAACCTGTTCCAGTGTCTCACCGCCCTCCTGGTGAAGAACTTCTTCCTAATATCCAATCTCAATCTACCCACTGCTAGTTCTGCTCCATTCCCTCTAGCACTACCCAACACCCCAAAAAGTCCCTCACCAGCTTTCTTGTGGGCCCCCTTAAGATACTGGAAAGCCACAATAAGGTCTCTTTGGAGCCTTCTCTTCTCCAGACTGAATAATTTCAGTCTCTCTCCACAGGAGAGGTGATCCAGCCCTCTGATCGTCATCATGATCATCTGGACATCCTCCAGCACATCCATAACTTTCCTGTAATAGGGGCTCCAGAACTGGACACAGAAGTCCAGGTGGGGTCTCAGCAGAGCGGAGCAGAGGGGGAGAATCACCTCCCTCAACCTGCTGGCCACACTTTGCTTGATGCATCCCAGAATACGATTGGTTCTCTGGGCTGCAAGTGCACACTGATGGCTCATGTTGAGCTCCTCATCCACCAGTACCCCCAAATCCTTTTCTTCAGGGCTGCTCTCAGTCTGTGTGGTCACCCAGAATGTTATCAGTTACCTCTATAAAATTCTCCTACATTCGGAGGATCAGTGCAAACCTGCTCATCACTTAATGCCTGGTGAAGCTCACTAGGAGAAGCAGTGTGCTGCCAATTCCTTGTCTTGACCCTCAGGTGAGTTCTGCCCTCACTGAGCAACTGGAGGGGACACATTGCCAAGTGATACACCTGACACCAAGCAGGCAGATCACATAC
The DNA here is from genome assembly GCA_013399055.1 of Ramphastos sulfuratus. Classification (NCBI taxonomy): domain Eukaryota; kingdom Metazoa; phylum Chordata; class Aves; order Piciformes; family Ramphastidae; genus Ramphastos; species Ramphastos sulfuratus. The sequence continues at coordinate 85,314 of WBNM01001496.1, read as the reverse complement.
CAAGTTACTGCCTAGTGGCACAGAGAAGCCAGCAAGTATCCTCTGCAGCATGCAATCCTGCAGCCTCGAGTGACACTTGCATCAAAGACTGCTTGCCAAGACACTGACTGCTGCACTGGGCCCTAGGGTGATACATCAAATGTTCACATGCTCTGACAGATGTTTATGTTGGTCATCCGGATTTAATTCCCATTACATCATTTACCAAGCTACTGATGCTAGCATAAACGATTAAACAAGCCAGCAAAGGAGACTCCAATACAAATTTGATTCCCTTGCGGTATGAGGGCATTACACTCCAGACTGTATCTTGCTTTTGACTCAAACTGAACAACTGTATTGATTCTTTAATTCATCTGAGTTCTGTATGAAAAAGAGACTTTTTTTTTTTTTAAGATTGAATCCATTCACCATTTGACCACAGCAGCATGAATGAAAGGTATTAAAAGGTAATAAGGGAGGATCAGAATTCTAATCATAAATTCTCAGCATAAAGAAAAAAAAAAAAGTTTTGTACTTAAGGAGCCATTAAAGCTGGGATTCACTTCAGCTACCCTAATTCCTGACCATCTACTGCATTATTCAGTGGTTCCAGTCACTTCTGGTTTGTGTCTGGACTATTTTAACATCCTGAAAATTACTGGAAGTTTTGAGGGAGCAAAATTATAAGCAGAGGAAGTACACACTGAAAATCACTGAAAGTTCTGAGGGAGTAAAATTATAAGCAGAGGAAGTCCATACTGAAAATCACTGAAAGTTGTGAAGGAGCAAAATTATAAGCAAAGGAAGTACACACTGAAAATCACAGAAAATTTTGAAGTAGCAAAATTATAAGCAAAGGAAGTACACACTGAAAATCACTGAAAGTTCTGAGGGAGCAAAATTATAAGCAGAGGAAGTCCATACTGAAAATCACTGAAAGTTTTGAAGGAGCAAAATTATAAGCAGAGGAAGTGCACACTGAAAATCACTGAAAGTTTTGAAGTAGCAAAATTATAAGCAAAGGAAGTACACACTGAAAATCACTGAAAGTTTTGAGGGAGCAAAGTTATAAGCAGAGGAAGTACACACTGAAAATCACTGAAAGTTTTGAAGGAGCAAAATTATAAGCAGAGGAAGTACAAACTGAAAATGAATGAAATATATGAGGGAAGCACACGATAAAAAGAGGAAGACGAAACAGAAAATCACAGAACGTCTTCAGGGAGAAAAGTTGTGAAGGAGCAAAATTATAAGCAAAGGAAGTACACACTGAAAATCACAGAAAATTTTGAAGTAGCAAAATTATAAGCAAAGGAAGTACACACTGAAAATCACTGAAAGTTTTGAGGGAGCAAAGTTATAAGCAGAGGAAGTACACACTGAAAATCACTGAAAGTTTTGAAGGAGTAAAATTATAAGCAAAGGAAGTACACACTGAAAATCATAGAAAGTTTTGAGGGAGCAAAATTATAAGCAGAGGAAGTACACACTGAAAATCACTGAAAGTTGTGAAGGAGCAAAATTATAAGCAAAGGAAGTACACACTGAAAATCACTGAAAGTTTTGAGGGAGCAAAATTATAAGCAGAGGAAGTCCATACTGAAAATCACTGAAAGTTTTGAAGGAGCAAAATTATAAGCAGAGGAAGTGCACACTGAAAATCACTGAAAGTTTTGAGGGAGCAAAATTGTAAGCAGAGAAGTCCTCAATCTAGTGTGTACCTAATGTGCTTGCTGTCTGTCACTGATACAGTCTTATTATCATGCACAAGGGGTTAATTCTAAACTCCATGACTGCCTCCCTGCCTGCTTGGTTGTCATTAAGTGTGGGGAGGGAAGAGGAAAACACTTCCCACATCTTGTTTTCAGCTTCTAATATATTTTTGCATTTTCTAGCGCGGGTATTGCTTGGATGTGTAATCGCTGTGGAATGGCTACTATACCCTTGCTACACTGGATAATACTTTCCCTTCTGCCTTCTGTAGGATTCCTCATGAAAAGAGGCACTTTGTGTTTTTGGCCCCAAGGCCAGAACATAATGTACAGTCTCCAGGAAAAACTCATTAAAAAAAAAAAAAATCATTAAAACGTTTTCCACTACTTAAAAAAACCCCAACACATGAAGTACTACTGTATTTCTTTTGCACACATGACCTCATAGATAGATGTGTGCATCCACACACACAAATGCATTCAGTTTTCAATTTAGCTATTTATAGAGCTCTACAATTTTTCCTGGCTCAAGTTTCAGTAAGCCTTCCCTGATGGAGTTCAGTTCACACAGTTTCACAGCCCCATCATTTTACTTCGAGTCCATACCCATGGAACATCCCCTCCCTTACGCCTGCCACCTCCTAGAATCCCAGTTAATGTTTAGCCAGCTAAATTGGCCAGTTACTTTAATGAGTTCATCAGAAAAAAAACAGTGTTTTCTTCCTTCCCAAGGAGCGGTGTGTGTTTTGTCAGTTTTTCTTGAAGTCTCCTAGAGGCAAAACTCAAGAGATGCAGTTTGTGTCCATCTACAACAACCTTTCTATTGCTGATGTAACGTTTGACGCACATCTAGAGGGTTTTGGCAGAAAGTCGCATGAAGGTCTTCCAGCTATGCTGTGTTCTCCTAAGTAGGAACAATGCAAGGTTTGGGAATGTTTGAGAGTCATGGAACCTTCCACAGAATGTTAGGGGCTGGAAAGGACCTCGAAATATTATCCAGTCCAACTTCCCTGCCACAGCAGGATCACCTATGCCAGGTCACACAGGATCACATCCAGGCAGGTCGTGAATATCTTCAGAGAGGGAGACTGCACAACACCCCTGGGCAGCCTGTTCCAATGTTCTGTCACCCTCACAGGGAAAAAAAATTATTCCTCATGTTTCCATGGAACTTCCTATGCCTCAACTTCCACCCATTGCCCCTTGTCCTGTCATCAGGCATCACCAAGCAGAGCCTGGTTCCATCCTCTTGGCACTCACACTTTACATATTTATAAACATGAATGAGGTCATCCTTAGTCTCCTCCTCTTCTAGCTAAAGAGCCCCAGCTCCCTCAGCCTTTCTTCGTAAGGAAGATGTTCCACTCCCTTAATCATCTTTGTGGCTCTATGCTGGACTCTCTCAAGTAGTTCTATGTCCTTCTTGAACTGAGTGCCCCAGAACTGGACACAATACTCCAAATGTGGTCTCACCAGGGCAGAGTAGAGGGGGAGAAGAACCTCTCTCAACCTACTAACCACAGTCCTTCTAATACACCCCAGGATGGCATTGGCATTCTTGGTCGCAAGAGCACATTCCCGTCTCATGGTCAAGCTGGCAGCAGTTCTGAAATTTGGGCATCCCTTTCTTTGCTCCACTTCAAATAAGATGAACAATAACACTGAGCAGCAAAACTGAAGTGCTCAGAGACCCCAAGGCATGGAAAACCTCTGCTCACATTGGAGTGAGTCTACTCTCCAGTCCCCTCGCATTACAGTAAACTGGCTTGTCCCAGGGTGAAGAACTCCCCTGGATGATCTAGGACAGTTGAGCCTGGTGGTACTTCATCTTTTCCCATTCCCTTTCCAGCTGTCCCGGCTAGGAGGCAAGGCTGAACTGCACCACAACCCAATCAGCTCCTGTTGCACAAATGCCCACTGAGAGCTACATGTTCGTTCATGTAACTTCCAGCAAAGCTCTGCTTTTTTCTGGTGAGAACTCACTCCCCACAGCTGTGTCAAGGTGCTGTGCTCGAGCACACAGACACACACAAAAACAACAACACAAGAGAAACAACTGATTACTCCCCCTCTCTGCTTTACAGAACCTGGCTCACTTGGGCCTGAGGCATCCAGTGTGCATAAAGAACAGAGAGGCAGAGCCCAGAAAGTGAAAAAAAGCTATTAAAGCAAAAAACTCACGAGACAGATACCAGCTTGCTGTCAGACTTTTCAAAATCGAAGTGTTGACTGCTCAGAATTTATGTCTAAATTTTTCTTAAGAATGCAATTTCCTGGCACATGGTACAAGTTGCTCTAGACCTGCATGTCAGCACAGCAGGCATCCTGTTGCAAAGGTTATTATGGAACTATTCAATGTTTTCAGGCCAAATTAAAAGGGAGGCGAATGGAACACTTTCCCTGGATAGGTGGTGGCTGCATTTAGGTGGGTTTGTTTATCAGGAGAATAAAAGCTACAGCTAAATATAAAAGCAGATATATCATAATATTGTCTGAGAACTTGAATAACATGTCATTCAGCCTGCACGCTGTGGAAAGAACACGAAGGTCAAGTCTAAAATAAGATTAGTCACTGTTTGACAATAGAAACATGTAGGAGGTAGAACAGGAGAATTTTCCACATTTTTTTAATGACATTTTTCTTTTTTTAAAACTAAAAAAGTAAAAAAATTCTTTCCTGCCTTGCAATGGGTTTGATGCAAAACCCCACTGAACTTTGTGCAAAATGTACTGCTGAATTCAGTGTGTTTTTGATCAGCTCTCTGGCAAACCTGCATTAGTCATTTGTGCCAGCTGTTTACTTTTTGCATTATCTTCAGCTGGGAAAATGAAACAAGGATGCTCTGTTTCACTTTCTGCTTCAGCCCTCTCATCCTGCTTCTTTGGAAGTCAGCAACTTCAGCGAGGTTACTGCTACTTCTCTTAAAGATAAGCACACCTAGGCTCACAGTGCTGGGGAGCTAGCAGAAAAATGAAGAGAGGAAAAAAGGAAAGAAAAATTCTCAAACCACTACTTGAAGCACTTTATAAAATTCAAGGTGTTCCTTTTTCATTTTGCTCATCCACCAAATCCTAGGGTGAAGATATGGTGTCAGGACTTGTCTTTCCAAAAGTGCCACCAAGGCAGAGATTTCAGTCTCTGCCCTGTGGCAGGGGTAGTCACCCCTCAGCAAGCCTTGTAAGAGAAGCAGGGAACGTGCAGCCCCAGTTTTGACAGAGACATCTAGTATTTCAGTCACTGATAGCAGAGGTACGTTTCTCTTTCCTCCCCAATATTCACTTTTAAATACAGTTACAGACACCTCCCTGTAAAAGGAGTTATAAATGGAGCCTTGTAAATGCCACAGTCCCTCTTCCCAGCAACCTCACTGACAAAATCCCATGACTTCAGAGCAAAAGCTGACACAGAAACTAGCCCAAGGCTAATAAGGTCTGAAGGCAGCTGCCCCATCTTTCCCCTGAGCTGTGGCAGATAGCCCACTAGCTTATACAGCTGATGTTAAACGTTCATTGATAGCATCCATGGCCTGTAGGTGGACTCAGGATTTCCAGGGCAAAGGGTCTAGGGCAGAGGAGGGAGATGTCGTGGTATAAGCATCCTCTCCACAGCTCCTCTAACTTGTCCCTGTCCTCTGGAGACTCCTCACCAAAGTTCAGGGAGTGGATGAGGGCTGTCAGTTGCCCATTGGCAAACCCCAGGCCCACAGCCACTCTTTTGCTACCAGGCATTCCTGTCTTTCAAGTGGGAGCTCATATCAAAACAAGAACTGTGGTGCTTTCTTATTTCTCAAGAGCAAAGATGCTTCTCTGGAGCAGCAGGGGAAGGGAGGAAGGGAAAAGGATTATTCAGGGGAGGACTTATCTCCTCTGAGGGACCTCTGATGAGGCTACAGGAGAGGCAGAGCAAGGAGCTGGTGCTTTGTGCTACAGCAGTCTTGCTGAGATAGGGGTCAGGAGAGTCCTCAGGCAGATTCCAGTCAGAACCTGCTTGGGGCAGGGGTGCTACAAGGAGAGGTCCCATTTGGATCTGTGTTCATAGCCCCTTTTGCCTGACCTCCAAACCCAGGGACAGACATTGCCAAAATTAGTTATTAAACTGAACGTCGGCATGTGATGGTTTTGACCATAGCAACCCCACTGGTAACCCAGTATTGTTCTGGTCCTATTAATATGAATTTGGATGTTGTCTAATAGACCTAGAAGGTTGAAAAAAAAAAAAAAAAAAAAAGGGGGTGGTAGGCCCTAAGGAAGGAGAAGAGGAAATGGGAGTGCTGCCATTTTCTTCTGAGAAATGGCAAAATAAGAAGGCTGACTTCCTTAAAGAGCCAGAAGTAAAACTAGTCATTGCAAAACTGTTTCATATCTAACTTAATCATCCAGCCTCCAGCCCTTCAAGGCAGGGCTTTGAGAACCTGAGCCATCTAGCCATATTGAAGAGCTCTTGTCAAACCAGCCTGGTAGGCGCCCTGATCACAGGAAACTTATTTTAACAGGACCCCAACACTCCCCCAAGGTGCTGGTCACAGTGAGCTTTTACAGTAAGGAGGAGATGCACCCAACAGAATTCTCTGAACTACAGAATGAGGGATGCCTGCATGCTGCATTTCTCCATCACATTTGGAGTCTTACGTACAAACAACAGTCAGTAACACCAAGCTGCCACAGTTCCAGTAATTTTTTCTGTTGAGAGGAGTTTCTTTAGGGATCAAAATGTCTTCAAAACTAAACAAACTGGCTGTCCATCCCTTCCAAGAGAACAGGTAGTTTATTCCAGCTGTCAGCGGCTGCAAAACAAACAGCTCCTCTCCCACTGTCAGTTTTAGCTCCAGGCCAGTTATTAAAATTAAACAGTTTCATTGTGAGAATGATGTATTTGTGTCTGCAGGGGGAAGAGAATGGAGCAGAGAGGGGAAAGAGAAGTAAGTTTTCTAAAACAAACCCTAAGCCTGTTTACACAGCCTAACAGCACGCCAGTGCTGCCTCCTCCTTCAGCCCCTTAAACTGGCACAGAAGTCCCAGCCTGCGGGATGTGCTACCATGCCCCCAGAGTCCTTCTCACAGGCTTAAGGAAAATAAAATAAGTTTGTTTTGTTGTTGGGTTTGTTTTTGTGTTGGGTTTTATTTTGGGGCGGGGGGGGGAAGGTTAAAAATTCCAACTGCTTGCATGATAAATACAGTACTCCCTTGTGAAACAATCAAGTTCAACAGGTAAGAAAAAGGTATTAAGAGATGCCTTGACAGGCTGGATGCTCAAGAATCACAGAATGTCAGGGGCTGGAAGGGACCTCAAAAGATATTCAGTCCAACCCTCCTGCCAGAGCAGGATCACCTATACCAGATCACACAGGAATGCATCCAGGCGGCTTTTGAATATCTGCAGAGAGGGAAACTTCACAATCCCCCTGGGCAGCCTGTTCCAGTGTTCTGTCACACTAATACTGAAAAAAATCCTCCTCATGTTTACTTGAAACTTCCTATGCCTCAACTTCCACCCATTGCCCCTTGTCTTGTCATTGGGCATCACTGAGCAGAGCCTGGCTCCATCCTCTTGGCACTCACCCTTTACATATTTATAAACATGAATGAGGTCACCTCTCAGTCTCCTCCAGGCTAAAGAGCCCCAGCTCCCCCAGTCTCTCCTTGTAAGAGAGATGTTCCATTCCCTTAATGATCTTTGTGGCTCTGTGCTGGACTCTCAAGCAGTTCTATGTCCTTCTTGACCTGGGGGGTGTCCAGAACTGGACACAATACTCCAGATGCAGCTTCACCAGGGCAGGGTAGATGGGGAGGAGAACCTCCCTCAACCTACTAGCCACAGTCCTTCTAGAGGAGAACCTCTCTCAACCTACAAGCCACAGTACTTCTAATACATCCCATTCCTGGTTTTAGAGACTGCATTGCAATAAAACACCTATTGAGCTGTTAAGGATTTCACATGTTCAGTCAGGTGCCAATATACAGATTTTCTGCAGGAATTTTTTGCAGATAGTGATGAGCTACTGCATAAGCATGAACAGACTCCAGGCTGGCTCATTTGCTGGCAACTTTGACTGCCATCTGATATTTCAAGCAACCAGTTTTATTCCTCCCTTGCCAGTGCACCCCACCACCATGCTCCAGCTCTGCAAGGAAGAAAGTTTTCCCTTTGCCCAGGCTTTGTGGCAGAGCTACTATTTATTGCAGATCTGGATCCCAGGATCTTAGGGGTTGGAAGGGACCTCCAGAGATCATCGAGTCCAAACTCCCTTGCTAAAGCAGGACCACAGAATCTAGCACAGGTCACACAGGAATGCATCCAGACAGGTCTTGAAAGTCTCCAGAGAAGAAGACTCCACAATCTCTCTGGGCCTGTTCCAGTGCTCTGTGACACTTACAGTAAAGAAGTTCATCCTCATGTTGATGTGAAACTTTCTGTGCTCTAGTTTATATCCATTACCCCTTGTCCTATCACAGGGCACAACTGAGCAGAGCCTGACTCCTCCCTCTTGACCCCCATCTCTCAGGTATTTATAAACATTGATTAGATCTCCTCTAAGTCTTCTCTTCATGAGACCAAACAGCCTCAGGTCCCTCAGCCTGTCCTCATAGGGCAGTGCTCCAGCCCCTTCATCATCTTTGTAAACCCTCCCTTGGACTCTTTCAAGTAGATCCCTGTCCCTACTGAACTGGGGAGCCCAAAACTGAACACGATACTCCAGGTGAGGTGGAAAGGGCAACAGGGAAAGGAACCTGTCAAGCTGGAATCTCAAAATAACATAGGCATTAGACCTCCTTCTTGGTTATATTCAGGACCCCTCACATCCAGCAGCAGACTGGGGATTAGATATTCACAAAGCATGGTTTACTGTGGTTTGCCAGATGACTTCAGAAGGGCTTTGGGTATTTCTAACCTGGACTAAAATTTGTAGACACTTGGAGCACAATGTAGGATTTGCTTCTGTTATGAAGAAGGGAGTTTTTACTTCATAGGGTCTTTATGTTGTTTTTCACTTTAGCTGTGTGTAGGTTCCCGAGACGTTGAACAGGTTTTACTAATCTATAGCACTAACCATATTATTCTGCTAATGGAAATGCCAACTCATTTACTACTGTGTGTAAATTTGGGGTTGAATTACTTTTAATTTTTTTTCCTGTAGAAAAAAAAAAAGATGAGGAATAGCATCCTGTACTACATTTTATAACACACGGTCTGAAGATGCAATGAATATTCTGAAGAAAGGAGTTTTCTCCCTTAGAAACAAAGCCAGCAATAGTTATTCCATCACAAAAACAGGCTACAGGATGGTCCCGTACCACAGAGGGAGGCATTTCATTGGCCTCCCATCCAAAGTCCTATCCTGAAGTCCATCAGTGACTTGTGTAAATCTCTCCAAGTCATGCAACAGGAATTTTATTTCCTAAGCCTCAGTTCAGCAAGGAAGTTATAACTAACTTCAACATCATGGTCAAGCCCAAATGCTTATTACATTTTAAAAAATGTTTTAAAATTCCTTTTTCTGCCTGCATCTGAACACTTAATGAAGCTTGTGAATGGAATAGGGGTGCATGATAGATATCTTCTACAGACACATGTAACATGGCTCTTCCTCTGAAGTGCACAGCCAGCTTTGGAACAGTGAGAATGGAAAAGGAAGGTCAAGTTCCTTCTTGAAATGCCTCATGAACTGTGCTGATACATAAAGGAAAAACACTGCCACTGTCAGTTGACTTTTCTCACACTGCTCACCCTTTTTGTAAATAAAAGCTAGAAATCAACACCCGAAACTGAACTGTTTAATCTGTTTCCATCACAAGCATCGCTAAACACATTCAAACAGTGGAGCTGATAAAGTTTAAGCCTCATTTCTACTTAACTTTCTCTTTTTGCCCTCTACCTCCTCTCTCCACTGAAATCTCACCCTCAAGTGTTTTCACAATTTGGCTCACCTCGCCCCTTTCCAGGCTAGAGAGCTCCAGCAACAACAAAATGTAAAGCCACAGATTTGAATTTTATTCTAAGCCCCAAATTACCACAATGGACATTTCATTCAATATTGTACTTTGTATGATTTGATTTTTTTTTAATTTTTTTTTTTTTTTAAATTAAAAACCATCAGCCCAACTCATGATAGCATGGTGGGCAACAACACATTTCCCAGACCCAGGGTGGTGGATAGCTAGCAAGAATACTGATTTCACAGAATCAGAATCACAGACCTTTAGAGGCTGGAAGGGACCTCCAGAGATCATTGAGTCAAACCTCCCTGCCAAAGCAGGATCCCCTTGGGTAGTCCACATAGGAATGCATTCAGAAAGGTTTTGAAAGGCTGCAGAGAAGGAGACTCCATAGCCTCTCTGGGCAGCCTGTTCCAGTGCTCTGCCACCCTCATTGTAAAGAAGTTTCTCCTCATGTTGAGGTGAAACCTCCTATGTTCCAGTTTGTAGTTGTTGCTCCTTGGATTATTGCTGCGCACCACCAAGAAGAGATTGGCTCCATCCACTTGACACCCACCCCTCAGATATTTGTACACATTGATCAGATCTCCTCTCTGTCTTCTATTCTGCAGACTAAACAACCTCAGGGCTCTCAGTCTCTCTTCATAGGGGAGATGCTCAAGTCCCCCAGCCATTCTTATGGCTCTCCACTGGACTCTCTCCAGCAGGTCCCTGTCTCTCCTGAACTGGGGAGGCAAAAATTGGACACAGTATTCCAGGTGTGGTCTCACTAGGGGACAATAGAGGGAGAGAAGAACCTCCCTAGACCTGCTGGACACACTTTTCTTGATGCACCCCAGGATGCCATTGGCTCTCTTGGCCACAAGGGCACATTGCTGGCCCAGTAATACAATAGATAGGTTGGAAATAGCACTCACTGGACAGAGGTCTACCCTCAGCACCTGATGATCTCACCTCAGCAGCTGATGTGAAATTTACCCCAAGGCTTGCAACTGCCCTTTCAAGCACACTGCTTTGAACATAAGTATAGATGTTCTTCTTACCCTTATGAATACCTAAACCTTCCCTGAATGCAACTTCCGCTCACTGCTCTCCCATGAAAACAGCTTCCAAAGGTTAATCATGCATTTCAGAAAAGGCTGTTTTTCTCTGTTGGTTGAAAACCTGTGGCTTTTTCATTTGATCTTGTATTTCTTGCCATACACAAAGTAAACGTAACTACAACTGCCTAATCAAGTGGGTTTTTTGGGTTTTTTTCTGTTCCTATTCAAGCCAACACTTTACAAATTTGTTTTCTTACTCATTAACCGCAAAACCCAGAAACCTGCAAGGAACTTTTCAGTGAGGAAGATTTAGCAAAGTCTGTCAATATACGATAATTATGAGAGCAAACTAAAGCTACTATAAAATAATGGAAAATAAATTCAAGATTTAGATGCCTTTGGAAAAGTTACCTGGTTTCATAGGCTTTCAGGAGAGAAAAAAAAAACCATAACAACCAACCAAAAAATGCCAAACTATCAACCAAAAAAAAAAAAAAAAAGACTGTTAGAGACTGAAAGCCATTGTGGCCAGGGGCACTCCACATCTTCATCCATCAGTCACTAGCTCTGGATGTGTTTAAAAGTCATTTGGATGTGGTGCTTGGGGATATGGTTTAGGGTGAACCTTGTAGAGTAAGGATATCGATTGGACTTGGTGATCCTGAGGGTATTTTGCAAGCTGAATGTTTCTGTGATTATAGATTAAATGGAAACTAAAAATGGAATATAAAACAGGCCAGTACTGCTCTCAGAAATAGTATTTTGCTGCTATTGAACAGCAAGTGGTGGTGGTATTATTCTTATTATTATTACTACTACTACACAACCAGCAGGACAGCAGCAGCCACGAGGTGCTCACAAATAAATTATTTTAAAAACAAAACAAACCAAACATGGTTGGGCTCCACTCTCCCAAGGGTGCGAAGGAAAATAAACTAGGCCAGGGACGGACTCTGCACACACTGCATCCGAAGGCTGGGTGACAGCACCAAGATCCATGTCCCACACTCGATTCCCACTGCCCACTGGAAAGGGGTTGTTAGAAAGGCCTGCAGAAAGCCCAGGGACTGCCAGCCCTCCAGGAAGTAGAAAGACAAAGCTGGTGAAGAACCAGACACCTGGTAAATACAAAGATACGTGCAATAGGAGCAGGGATTGTGTGAGGCCAGCATGCCACAGAGCACATGGCTGCATGTTCACTCCTGCCCCGTTCCACCCTTTCACATAAGCCCGATCACCAAAAGGGATGGAAATGCAATAGTCAAAAAATGAAAAATGCACTTTGCCATAAGAGAACTCTCTTTAATCAGACCTGTCACAGCTTTTAGCTACAGTTGCTTGACTGTCAAGGCTGTTGGCCCAGACCCCAAGTCAGGAGTGAGCACCCACCATCCCACTGGCAGCCCCAGGACAGGACCAGAGGTAACATGCTGCAGGCTGGCCTTGTGAGGTGGCTGCGGAATGTGAGGGGAGACAAGCACATGGCAAGATTGCTGGCAGATTGTGTTAATGAGCAGAGCAGTGTAGGGAGAGCTGCCACTGCAGCTGGTCCTGTCCTGAGCTCTGGGCCTGGCATCCCTTGATGGCAACAGCAGAGCACCAGGTGTACTTGGTGTACCAGGCAGAAATCATCACAAGAGACCAAAGCCACAGCAGAGGTTTGAGTGACAACTGAGTGCTGCTCTCGTTTCTACATCCACTTCCCTCCACCTCCTTTCACCATCCCATCAAGGACAGCTTCATTGGACACAAGGGCTTAATGTTTGCTGGCGATGCAGTACAAAGTTCCTACATTGGCTTAGGAAACCCTGTATCTGGTGACCGAGAAGATCCTTCTGCTTCACATGCAATTTCATACATCATTGCATGGGCCTTGTGATTCTTTTCCTAGAGCCACACTTGGCTGTCTGAGAAACAGCTGTGCCTCAGCAGAAAAATTCAAATGGATTTTCTTCATGGATTACCAACTCCAAATTTCAAGCTACATACTCAATAAAACTAAGCTACCTACTGCCCAGCAGAGCTAACACAGCACCTTGAGAGAGGCCTGTGTTAAAGCAGGCACAAAACTAACTTCTTTCTCAATACTGAAAGTAAAGTAAAACTTTTTAATAGGATTGCTGTCTGCACTGTTCTTCGCAAGATCAAGGCAAATGACATCACCTCCACAATCAAGACCCCCTGGTTCTGAAATTTCAAAGGTCATGGTCAATAGGTTTGGTTTTTTTTTTGTTAATTAAAACAAAAAGATAAAAAAACTTCTGAGAAAATATGCAGTCTAACGCTTTGTTGTTATGAACAAAGTTATTATAAAGAAAAGGGACTGGAGAATCACAATAATTTTATCTTCCCACCCTAGCTCTTTGCCTTGCTTCGGCACAGATCTCTCTTCAGCAACTGTAAAAAAGAAAATATTTTTCTAATATTCTGAGAATTTGATTATAAGCCCGCAAAGCCACAAAAACTGGCAAAAGACGTAGATGGTGTTAACATTTGAAACTGCCAGTTCATTTATTTAACTGAATAGATTTCAGATAGTTTCCTTTTACTAGTCAAACAGTGACTTGGGGTTAGCCCCGCTGGGGATTGACTTGTTACATGGCCGCATGTCACCAGTAAAAAAAAACCTCAAAGCACCTCTGGCTCTGAGCAAGGCACTGTCCTGTGTCAGACAAGCAAGAGGCTTTTTGCTTGGGACTTGCAAGAGAAGCAACCTGATGTGCAGGCAGGTGTCTGGCCAAGCTACTGGGAGAAAAGAGCCCAAAAGAGACGAGATTTCAATTGGTACTCCATGCACACACACGGGAAGGCTCTGTCACACCAGTATCTCACCATCTCTAGCCCTGCCCTGGAGGCACACACATCTTCCATCTCTTGCCTTCATGAGGGGGCTATGGGTAAAGCACAGCAACTCTCTATACTTCCTTTCCAAGGCATGCCACCAAGCAAAGAAAATTAATAGTTTACAAGACAAAAAAAAAAAAAAAACAAGTGAAGAAGTCCATTGATTAGGGCTGTCGACCCAGAAGGGAAACCTGGGATCTAGTTGCTGGTCCAAGAAAGAGTTATGCATTTGGCTGTAGAAAGCCACGTAAGAAAACACACCCGACAGCAGGAATTAGACACTCTGGCTCTTTCTCCATCAAACGAAACTTCATCCCTGCAGAAGAAGCAGCTCTGTTGACAAAGGGAAGGATGCCTCAGCAAAACCAGCAGTTATCTGGCATGCAAAGCCTCCTGAGATGTTGAAGATGTGGATGTAAACCCCACCCCAGGCTGGAAAAGGTGTCTTAGGCAAATCTCCCATTACCTCGGGTAAGGGCTTTCACCAAAGACCTGCCAGGAGCAGTGGAGGTTTCTCTCCAGTTACATTTACACCTAAGGATGACATCTATATGACAACATCTGGGCACAGGATGCCTGCTGGGTTCAGGACACAGTCTTGGGAACAGTGTTCTCTGCAGCATGCTAAGCAGCACTCCTTTCTCGGGGTAGCTGAAGCTCCTGGCTGGCTCTGGTGAAGAATGGCAGGAAGCTGGGGACTCCTGCCTTTGCTCTGGCCAGGCAGGCACTCGGAGGATGCAAGCACTAATATTCCACCCCAGCTCTGCTTTGGACACCTAAATCCTTTCCCATATCTGGGCTTAGGATTTGAACTGAATAAAGAACTGTGGTAAAAGCTCAGTCTCAGACAAAGCCACACAACTGCTGCATTCCTCGTCTGCATCCCAACACTGAAAGTTAAAATTATGCTGTCTTGGCTGTATTTTCAGCATGAGACTCCTTCTCTCACCTGGGCTTCTTTACATCAAAAATGTACTTATCTACACATGTGTGATGATGCCTGTGTCCTATATTTCTCATACTCTTGCTTCTTCTTGAATGGCTCAAAGAGGAAGGTGCATGACAGACTACAAGTGCCCAGAGCCGAGAACAGCTTCCACTTACACTCTGTGCCTAAAAAGAGAATCCATCACTGCCAGACAGACATGGTTATTTCCTCTACACTGGCAGCACCGCTTGCCAAGCCAGTCCTTCTGCAGCTACAACATCAGGCTCTGAACAGTGAAATGAAGCCATTAAACTGTCAATCAGAAAGCATACATTATAGCAAGTGCCATGAAATTGCAGAGATGAGCTGGTTCTCCTCATATTTCTTTTGTAACGTGATTAAGATGCTATCAAGGCAAAGGACAATATTGCAGTCTCCTGGCCTACATGAAAACCTCCGAAAGCTACATTTATTTGCCACCAGAACCACAAGCTAATAACACAGCCTCCACACAGGCAGTCCCTGTCTTGCTTGTTCTCAGTTTCAAACCAACCCATGATCACAGAATCACAGAACTTTAGAGGTCGGAAGGGACCTCCAGAGATCATCAAGCTCAACCCCTCTGCCAAGGCAGGATCCCCTAGGGTAGTTCGCACAGGAGTGCATCCAGGTGGGTTTTGAAAGCCTCCAGAGGAGACTCCACAACCCCTCTGGGCAGGCTGGTCCAGTGTTCAATCATCCTCACTGTGAAGAAGTTTCTCCTCATGTTGAGATGAAATGTTCTGTGTTCCAGTTTGTAATTCTGTGTATTGTAAGGGTATTAACAGTCCTCCAGAAGCCATTAACAGTGACATTCAGTGCCTAAAATGTACAGTTTACCAGCTATATCCCCTTCCAACCTGCCTCTGACATGCTTTCTTTCATTCTCCTTGCAATATACAGACTTCATGTCCTGAAAATACATTGTCTACTTCCAGAACCAATTCAGACCAAGCAGAAGGACATATCACCAATCTTCAGACCTGAATGTAAGAGATAAGCCCATACTACAGACCCAAAGCACATGCTGCCCAACTCACTCACTGTGTATAGCATACACTTGTGACTAACTCTGATGCTGTCTTCTCTACTACACTGCCTCTAACAAAATTTTCCCTTCACAACATACCAAGGAGCCACAACATAAAGGAGGGAGAAGGCTACAACAGCAGGTGCTTCTGCTTATTGCAGCAATATGTGTGATAGGGAGATCTTGCAGGCAGCCATGCTGAGATCCTACAAAGCCTCTAAAAGAGTGATCAGTTACTTTAGAAGAGCCATTTGTCAGGCTTCAATGAAGTTTGTATACGGCATATGGTGCAAATGCCAAACTGAAGACTGAGTGCATATATTAAAGGGGGGAGGGGGGAAGGGGGGCAGGAAAGGGGGGTGGGAAAGTGTTTAATCATCTATGGCTCAGAGGTACCAGCCACTTACGAAACAAACAGGCAAAATCTACCCCGGGGCAATATTTTGCACATCTGCCTCCATGTGTACATTACAAACAACATGTGACAGTAAGTGGCATCACACGTATCCCAGATCTGAAGCTTTTGTTTATAGAAAGCAATAAAAAACTAAGCAGCAATCAATAAGAAGCATCTTTTCCTTTTAAAGGCAGTCCAAGTTTCTTGTACTTCTAACCTTGGAGAAACAGCTCCAGCACCTGCCTCCTCTGGCCAGTCACACCTGGTAACACCTGCCTTTGCACATTCTGGGTTTTATTCATTATTTATGTTTCTCTTTACACAATACCCCCACAGGACAATACACCTCCAGCATGCTTACAGATTTGATCCAAAGCTCACTGGAGTCAACAGAACAACTTCCCTGACTCTGGAGCAAACAGAAAGCCCCAGCTCTGCAAACAGGCTTCAAGCCTGAGAGGGGACTTTCACACAAGTTAAGCATCACAGCCCAGAAGTGCAACTGCAAAATCCCTAACTCTTTAAGCTGCTCATCTTTTAACCAGCCGAGGTCTGCAAAAGCCTGAACTGTTTGCAGATGGTTTTTGTTGTTTCCCCACCCCAGTTATCCGTTTCCTA
This sequence comes from Ramphastos sulfuratus, assembly GCA_013399055.1. Lineage (NCBI taxonomy): Eukaryota > Metazoa > Chordata > Aves > Piciformes > Ramphastidae > Ramphastos > Ramphastos sulfuratus. Next base: position 68,786 of record WBNM01001496.1, on the reverse strand, counting down.
AAAAACCAACACCGACAGACCCTCTGTAGTGACTCATGAAACAGAGAATTAAGGGATAGGTAGGTCTTCTCACAGCTGTGGTGCCAGCCACAAAGTCATTTTACATGTGTGTGTATATATACACATAGATAATGTGTGCCTGGGTACATATCTGTATTTGTAATTACATATGTATACACGTGCATAAACACACAGAGACACACACGCACCCACACACATTTTTTGCTCCCCCTTCTGGCCCCACGAATTTTGAACTCATTTGTCTTCTTGGTGGAAGCAGGGGTGAGCAAGAACGATCTTGCTTCCAGTGTGACTTGTCACCAGGCATCTACAGCACTCCTCTGGAAGGCACACAATGTGGATTCCTGCTGAGAAAAGGACCCCTCAAAGCCTTACTCCTTCCATTACGGCGGCAAGTAGGTGATGCCCTCTGGATCCTCACACATACACACCCTTTAGTCAGGAAGATTCAACAGTGAAAAGACAGCATCTTTATTGCTTAATAGTCAATGCAGGCGGCATATTACTGAGCCTAACACTGACTTAGCAAGAGATTCACTGAGAATCGAATGCAGTAATGCTTCACAAACATCAGGCTTGCGAACCATGTTAATACACTGTACTTTACGTTCCTTAAGACATGCCTCTGAAAGGTGTGCTGTGGAATTGAGTCAGTTTTCTATTTCATGAGGGAGCACACCTGAAATTGCTGGTGTCCAACCTAGATGACCTCGATGCTGAGGTCGCTTACTCCAGATCTCAGGCCATATATGAAATTTCTTCTTCAGTATAACTTTTGCCTTTTGTTCTTCCAAAGCATTAGTATCATAAGCTCTACACATATAGGTTTGGTTTGTGGGAGGACAGCTAGGACTGTATTTTGTTAGTGTATATCAATTAGTATGGGGAAAAAAAGGAAAGACAGACTCTTCCGATTTCAATATGGTTATTTACTCTAGGACATAAAGATAAAAGGCAATGACTTTTCTAGTGTAAAAGCTGCTCATCTTCTACAAGTGGAAATCTTCCCTTTCTGAATGATCATAGAATCTCAGATTTGGTTTGGTTGGAGAAGTCCTCCAAGATCAATTCCAACTGTCAACCTAAGACCACACAGCCAATAAACCATGTCCCAAAGTGCCATGTCAATATGTTTCTTTAACACCTCCAGGAACAAATAATGCCGAAGCCAGCCCTGACCAGAGGTGATCTCTACCCCAGAAAGAGTCATCCACTGGATCACAACAAATACTCATTTTGCAGAACAATCCCACAGACACAGCTCCCAGCACCTTTATTTCAACTCAAGACAAAGACAAAATTTTCACACTAGACATCCTATACCATAAAACCTCACTCCAGTTGCCACTGCAGCTGTACACACCAACACCAATGGTCACCTCCTTGCCTGTAGCACCAGGATCTCGTATTCATTGAGCATTTGCCTGGCACATCAGCCCTGAAGGGCAGGGATGCCTGCATGCACACACATGGCCCCTGCTGACTCCACACCTGGAACCTGCTGTGATAAGTGTACTCCTGGCACCTGGAGAGGTGCCTTGGCTCCCCCTTCCCACCCTGCTGCAGAGCCCTGACTTGGCCAAGGCTGGTGTTACCAGCAGGGGAGGCTGGACAGGAGTACGAGAGCCAAGACAGCTGACAAAGAGGGCACCTTGCTCACTCTTTTCACTCACGACCTGTCGCTGTTCCCCTAACCCCAAACTGCTCCACTGTAACACCACAACTAGGTGAAACTTGACAGCTGGCAAAAGGCCTATGCTGCTTTGGCACACGTCAGTGTAGATAACTCCCACGCAATCTTTTGCTCCCCCCCAACATGAGTGCAACCCCCTGGGCACTGCTCACCCTGGGGCCCACTGTCTGTGGGCCAGAGCTGGGAAAGGGAACAAGCAATCAGGGGACGTACCCAGCCTCCATTGTCCTGGATCCAGTTGTGCAGGTGCCGGTTCAGGTACTCGGTCATCCAGGCAGCGATGCTGTCTACCAGGGGAGACATCTCCCGGTTGACGCTCTCCACACACATCACACCACCGAATTCGAAGAAGGCCACAATCCTGCCCCAGTTAACCCCATCTCGAAACAGTTCCTCCACTACTGCCACAAAGCGGCCTCTGGCCGTGAAGGGCGTCAGGTGTAGCTGGCCAGACATTTGGGCAAAGTCCCGCTGGTAGCGTCGGGAGAACTCATCCCCTGCCTGGCGCAGGGCGAGGTGGACAACCTGGGGTGCAGGGCGCAGCCCCTCGGCTGGGGGCACAAGGCTAGCAGCAGCCGAGCCGGGGGGCTCGGGGTGCGGAGGCACCAGGCCAGTGTGATCAGAGGAAGTCCCAGCAGCAGCAGGAACGGCAGCAGCAGCAGCAGCAGAGAGACCTGGAGGCAAGGGTGCTCTGTCCTCGCTGGCAGCCCAGTCGTATCCCCTCTGAGAGAGTTTATAGTGGATGTACTTCAGCACTATCTCCCGATTATCGTAGCCTCTTCTCCCCGGATGAGCCATAATTCCCAAGAGGAAGCAGCAAGAGGAAGGGAGAGAGGAAGAAGAGGAGCAGGATGAACCCAAAAAAGTAAAGCAGCCAATAGTAATAAAATTAGTAACACCAAAAATTATAATCCAGTTACTGTATCGGGCACGTTTTCATTCATGGTGATGTGGGGGAGTTCTCAGGGTCTCTGAGGTACTTTTGTCTTCTCAGTGTTTCCTCCTCGGTTTGAGATGCACGGTATAAATAAGGATTAAAATGCTGTAAATACTTTACGTCCAGGTGCACATTTACTACTTATTATAAATTTACTTTAGGACCATTTCCTCCTCGGTGTTGAAATACAATCTTAAAAAATATTCTACTGATTCACAATCAGGTGCATTTTCCCTTAGGTGCTGAACTACCACGGGCATGAAGGAGCAGATGAACACACACTGTAAGAACTGCAATTCAATATGGTTTGCTAAACAGCCTTGGATGAATATTAATCCAACACACTTTAAGCTAGAAACCGCAACACTGCCTTTTTTTTTTAAGTTACACAAACTAAATTTCCTCTGTAAAGTACTTACTTGGACTATAAATATGTTCCTCTGTCATGTTTCCTCTACAAAAAAACAAAACAAAACAAAACAAAAATAGCAAGAAGAAAACCCAAACATCCCAAGTCTTCAGAAACGTGAAGTTCTGGCCACTTAGATGCTTCAAGTCACCAAGGTGATGGGAAAGGGACCAAAAAAAAAAAAAGAAAAAGAAAAAAAGAAAAAAAAAAAGGGAAAAATAAAATAGAAAAATAAATTCTCTACGATTTCAAATGTTTTTTTCCAGACTTCTGTTTAACAGACATCTCCAAAGATATGTCAAAGCTTAGAAAATCCCGCCTCGCAGCCCAGGAAGGTGAACAACCCCAAAGAGACGGAAAATCCTGGAGACCAGATGAACCACATTTGAATCCAAGCTCTCGCAGAAGTGCTCCGTTTTTCCCTCCAGTGCAACGTACAGACATAGGCATTTACGTAGTTTCATTCAGACACCGATCGCAGGAGCCCGGTGCTTCCCCACACATACACGCACACACCGACAAAAAAAAAAATTTAAAAAAAAATTAATATGTATTTAGGAAACTGGTTCTTTTTCACAAGAAAGAACGTTAAAAAATAATTTAAAAATTCATCAAAATAAAGAAGGAAAACTGCTTTTGACTGTGGCTCCGGGGAGAAATGCCATTTCCCGAGCAGCTTTGTATCAGAGAAGGAAGAGCCCCCGGCGCTGGCGAGGAGTGGCGCGGACGGGGCGTATGNAAAAAAAAAAAAAAAAGGCGGTGGTAGGAGACGAGAAGCCCCGCGCACACCGGGCCCGCCCTCCATGGCTGCGGCGGCGGGGGGCCGGCGGCGGGGCGGCAGCGCGGAGGGGCGGCTACTCGGTGCACGGGTGGTGCTGGAGGGCAGGGCCGCGCCGCCGGCCGCCCTCCGCCGCCTCCGCCCCACCGGAGGAAGCGGGTGGCGTAGGCCGGCGGACAGACGAGGCAGAGCGGTGTGAGGCTGTGGGCTGCCCGGCCCTGCGCGGGGGAGTGCCCCCGGTCCGCCTCCGCGCCTCTGCCGCCGCGCGCGGGACGGGGGAGGCAGCTGCAGCGGATTTTTTTTTTTTTTTTTTTTTTTTTTTTTTTTTTTTTT
>WBNM01001496.1:39013-64597 GCA_013399055.1 Ramphastos sulfuratus | reverse complement strand
TTTGGTAAAGAGAGTGCTTCGGCTGTGGAGAGGAGAAAAAAAAAAACGAATTACCCTTTTATAAAAAGGAAGGTAGCGCGATGTAGGCGGGCAAGGCCTCCAAAGCGAAGCGGATTGGGGCGGTTTGCCCAGGCAGCAGATGCTGCGCGGCAGCGGAATCCTTGGGGAGCCAGGCGCTGGGGACAGGTCGGGCGGCATGAGCCACCTTTGGGGATGTTCTCCCCGTGTTGCGAGATTACGCACGCCTGCTCTACACAGGCCGCCCGGTCCCTTTTCAGGTGTGCCTAGGGCACAGGCGTGGAGGTGGTTTTTTAGACTTGCTGCAGAAACAGGACTTGCATTTGTCCCTGCGCCCGACCTGAGGGTTGGGGGTCTTAGACTGGACAGGGGGGAAGCGAACTGTTTTACAGATTTATTTGGAGCTGGATCAAAGAAGCAGAGTTAACCTTCAGAGCAGGTAAACTAACAGCACTTGGAATTAGTGAAACAGTGATGGTTCAGCCCCTCTGCTATCCCAGCAAGCGACAGCAGGAGCAGGGATGAGTGATGCCATGACAGACCCTGCTGCACTGAGGAGCCACTACAGGATAAAGCCCAAGTGAAGCTGAAGCAGGAGAACTCAGCGCCTTGCCCCGCTTAATGTGAAGAGGGGAAAAGCGACGCTGGATAAGGTCTGCCCGTTTTTGTTGATAGGTGGGTGTATGAGATGATAATCTATATAAACTACTTTGAACCTACAAGGAATAAAATCCCTGAACAAAGCTGTATGAGTTTGCTTTGATAAGGGACACAGGGAATGAATGTGCATTCCGTCCCTGGAATGGAGACACTGCTCTCCGTCTCCATTTTCAGGGTCACATTTCCTTCACACACTGACCCATCATGCATGATTCGTAGGCTGACAGCTCCCCTGCTTGAGGAAAACGCACTGCAGGGCGGGGGTGTGTGTGTGAGAGAGCTTTTGCGCCAGAAGGGAGGCCCTGGCATCGAAATGGGAGAGTCCTGCGCTGACGGAGCTCACTTGCGGCCTGGGTGATCCAGAGATTTGTTTCGAAGCTGCGCCGAGGAATTCGTCTCTAACGTGTACAAACCAGCACCTTTCCAGGTACTCGAAGAGACGTTCAGGACGTTTAATCCTTTTGGCGTCCCTTACTTAGGGAAGCAGGGGAAAGTGCTCGGCACCATACCTAATGCCATCATTTTCCACATCCTTGTTAGCTCTCTTACCTCCTCTCTTCGTCGGGGTGCCCAGCCCTTGCAGACTCCAAAGGGAGCGGTGTCCCCACTGGCCGAGGCTGCGGGGTAAGGCGGGCGGCGCGGGGGCCAACGGCGCCTCCCCGGCGGACGGCGGTTGCCACCCAGCGGCCGCTGCTGTCTCCGGGCTCAGCCGCGGCAGCCGCGACCTCCAAGCCCTGGTCCTGCGGGCTGGCAGGAGCCAAAGGCCCACCCGCCCAGGTGCTCCCTCCTCTGCATCGTATTTATCCCTGTCTGCTGCTGTTTAATACAGGGCTGGTTGCGGTTGCTTGTGTTCCCGGGTATTAAGAGGCGCAAGAGGTTGCCAGACAGCAGGTGAAAACATGGGCGATGCTTTATGCAGCTACGGGCGAAGGGCTGTACACCATCAGGGCATGCGTGTAACTTGGGGCACAGTTAAATGCGAGAGCGCAAACACATCTCAAGTCCCGCTGTATAAAAAGACTTCACAAAGTAAGGCATTTACATGGAGTCGAGGGATCGCTTCTAATGGCACAAATGTAGGTATCTGTCAACCAAGTAAAATCACTGCCTTTGTATTCTTGCACCAAAAGAGAAAAAAGAAAAAAAAAACAAACCTGTTCTGAATATAAAATATAATCAGATATTGCCATGTAACATGCTGTGGTTTAAATGGAACAACTCATACAGAACAGCCATAACCAAGCAAGCTGATTTGTGAGGCTTGACAGGTCTCTGAGCAACCCGATCCAGTTGGGGATGTCCCTGCTTACTGCAGAGGGGGTTCGACTAGATGACCTTTGGAGGTCCCTTCCAACCCAGACCATTCTATGATTCTGTGATGATTAAGTCTGTCACTATGCTGGTGAGTGAATTTAATGTAGTTGGTCCCACAATTGAAAAGACTTCAGACACAAATGTTAAGTTACACAGAAATATTGTCTGCATACTGCACAACAGTGTCACAGCACGATCAGTTTTAAAGCCCAGAGGATAAATCAGACAGGGGCTGATGCAGAAAACAGAGATACATATTAGAAGGGGAGAAAAAAAAAAAGGAAAAAAAAAAAGAAGGGGCTTTTGTAAGGAGAAATTGAAGAGATCACTGAATTTGTTTATGGTATTTTGATTTTTTTTTTTAAATGCAACTAGAAGTAAGATGAACTAAATGAACAGTGTAGTAAAGGCAGATAATCTATAAAAAAAGTTTCAGAATTCTTAACTGATTTCTGATCTAAATATCTAAATGGATATAGCAAAACTTTACAAAATGCTCTGGAGCACATTTAGTAATTATGCTTTTCCCCCACCAGCTCTATATTCAGCACTTTGCTATTGGAATGATAGATCCCAGTCTTTTTAGAAGCTAATAGGAAAATAATTGTTGTAGTTCTCAAGAAAGCTTGCTAACACCAAACACAGCTAAGGCTATATTAAAAAAAAAATTACAAATTAAAAAAAAAAAAGAGGGGAAAATCCTAGAAACTGTTTGCTTTAAGGTATTAGGGATGAATCACGGGAAAGAAAATCTGTGCCTTGAAGAATGACAAATTGGGACTCTGTAGGAAAGCAAACCAAAATTATACACACACACTGAAAGCCTTTCTTGTTTTTAGATAATGTGACAAAATGGATTGCACCTGACCTGCATCTACGGCTGTAATTGAAGGGAGCGGCTTCTTAAAACCAGTTACAATGCTGACTGAGTGGATGATGAGCATATATTAAGCAGTCACAAGTTTGCAACACAGTCCTGCTTTTTACCTTGCTTGCGTGTTGGAGCTCAGTGAGATAAAACCAGTTAAAAGATATTGCCCTTTTTTTTTTTTTTTTTTTAGGGAGGAGCTAGAAGAAATCAGCAAGAGAGGATAAGGATTTATCAAGGAGCGTGGAACGAGCACATAAAGTCAGCTAATAAATCATTACAGTGCTTTTAGGTAGCAGAATAACATGCTGACTACTGCAGACCCGATCCTGCAGATCCTTCCACACATACTTTCATGTGAGCCGGCCCGCAGATTAACACGAATTAGCTGTATAAAGAATTAGAACTCAGCTAGGAATACAAACAAAAGCTCAAGTGAAAAAAAAGTTCCCATGGCAAATAAGAGAGGGTGGAATGTCAACGACGGGCGTCAGTCAGGTCTGGCAGTGTAAAGAACAGATTATTTTCTTGAGATGGCTTTCTTATCCATGTTTGGGCAACTGACCAAACAGGCAGGATCCTGCAAAGCTGTTTCTTCTCAGAAGCCTGCTAATACAGTAGATGCAATATTAACAAATGATCTAGGGAAGTCTGCAATGCCTAGCAACGCAGAACTTCCTGCCAGTGTGAAAGTGGACACCTTTTCCCTGTACCTTTGTACTAACATCGACAGGATTTCAACAGCAGCTTCAGTTCCTAGTGACCTGCCCACCCTTTTATTTCCGTGGCTCAGGAACAGGCAAGTCGGGGAGAAGCAAGCAATTGTTTAAAACCCTGCCTGAGCAGGCATGAAGCAAGTGAGCTTTATGTTTGTACTCAAAGAGAGCAAGGACAATGCCACATTTTTTGCTGAAAATACACAATTTTCTATCCTAGAACAAATTAAAAACAAACAAACAAACAAAATCCCACAAAAACCTCCAACCTCTCAATCTGAGTCACCCCCAAAGGATTATTTAGCAGTGCAGGTAAATGTGACAACTAAAGAAGTACTTTGCTTTAACTATGTTTTAGCACATCCTAAATACTGGTTTTATTGAAAGAGTCCACTAAGATTGTGCCCATGAGTTGGGAATTTGCATGTATGCAGATTAGCAGGCTGCTCCTCATATAGCCAATGGCACTTTAAGTGCTTATTGACACTGTGTCCAGTGAGGCCTTTGTCTGTGCCACCCACGGCAGTGCTTCCCTCTGTCGAGACATTTAGTGCTGCTTCTTCCCAAGCTAGTCTGTATTTGCTTTGCATGCCCTCATGCCTGCAAGAGCTTTCTAATTTACCCTGACTAAAACGAACCACCAACCACAAGTTTTCACATTCGTTTCTGCCCATAAGATCACCATACCCCTGGACTGTTGGTGTATCTCTGCCAAGCTGCACAAAATGCTTTTAAAACAGTGCTCTTTAAGAGAGCATGCATATCTCCGTTAGCTGCACACCATTTATTGCTGAGGCTGTCTCATCTGTTTTCCTCAAGGTGTTGCCCAACATTATCAAGGCAGCAGCTAGCTTGTTTTATACAATAAGAAAAGAGTTTTTTGGATGTGGAAGTACAGAGAAAAGTAGAACGCACAAAGCTCGGATGCTTATTTTCCTTTTAACCAGGACAGTGGCAGGTTAACCCGAAGAAATGTCTTTGCTTCTTCAGAGTGCATTCCTGACATGGGAGATTTCCTTTCATCCTGCCAGTGTTGCAAATGCTAGAGGTGTGGAGTGGATCCTTTTTGTCTGGAAGCGCTTGCAGTACAGAGAATACTACTCTAAAACACTTAAAAGCATGCTCGACCTGCAATTATGGTTTATTTCATGGTGCTTAATTGTGCTCAGCAGGAAAGGCAGCTGGATGAGATCCTCAGATGGTATCTTTAGGGTCTGACATAGCAAACAGCTCCTGACTTTCAGACCTTTTTTACTGCACATCTCCATGAAACTTCTCATCAAGACAGAGGCCCTGTGGTTTGCATTGGAAGAACGTAAAGCTGCAATCTGGCTCTGGAAATCCTTCACTTTAATATTTCTACTTCACTATGTGGCAATAGGATCTTCTCTTTACAGTACCTGAGCTGTCTTATCACCATTTCACAAGGTACCACTCAATTCTGGTGAATGGAAAATGGAAAAAGTAATCCAAGACCAACTTCCTAGCTGAGACAGCAGAAGAGTGAAGGAAACACATTCAGCATGGAGGAAGTGGGAGGATTCTTCAAGACAAATAGGAAGGAATATCCATCAGATCCATAAAGTTTTGTTACATCTGTTAAATTTTCCCTCAAAGGAGGAAAGCATTTATTTGAGTAAATACTTGGAAGTAAAGACCAATACATCTCATTTTAACTACTTTCTTTGTAGGACCTGTTAGCTTTTAAAAGGATATTCCCCTCATCTGCAAGTCACCCAGAGCACTTAAAATTTGATTTTATTTTTCTTTACCTTAATCACCACTGGCATCTTTAGAGATTTAACGTCTTATTTTGGCCAAGGGAGTTGATGCTTGGAGGCATGATTTATTGTCAGTCAGGTATGTTACGCTTTCACCCCTTGCATTGCTCTAGCAACATTACTACAGAATTAACTTCATCGTTAGAACTCCAAAGGTTTAAAATCAATGTGGGAATTCCCCTCCAGGATGACAATCAGCATGTTTCCAACTTATAAAAAAATAAAGTTTCATATTGTCTTAGTGGTATTCTACCACAGAGGGGGTTTGATATCCCTTCATCAAGGTATCCTCAAATAGCAATCTTTCGCAATCAGCTTTAGGAAATGCTTCCCCACACCCCCTCCATGAAGTTAGATATACATCTTTGGGGCTCAAAAAAAAAAAAAGGTATTTGCACTTTCCACTTCTTTTAGTAAAAGAAGCCCAATAATGTTATTCCACCCCGCCACTGCAAAGCGCCAACAATGGGAGACACAGAACAACAGGACACAGTCTCAAACAGCACCAGGGCAGGTTTAGGCTGGACATTAGGAAGAAGTTCTTCACAGAAAGAGTGACTGGGATTGGAATGGGCTGCCCAGGGAGGCGGTGGAGTCACCCTTCCTGGAGATGTTTCAGCGGAGGCTGGATGAGGCACTTAGTGCCATGGTTTAGTTAATTAGGAGGGTTAGGTGATAGGTTGGATTTGATGAGCTTAGAGGTCTTTTCCAACCTGGTTAATTCTGTGATTAGCATGGCCTTCTTTTTTACCTATTTAGTGCATCGAGACAGAAAGGAAGGAAACGGGAGAAAGAGGATGGGAGAAGTAGCAAGACAAGGACACCTCATTTAGAGGTCTCTGGCTCTTGTGAGAGTCTCCCCCCAGTGACAGAGGATAGGAGATGACTTCATGAGGTTTTACTACCAGCACTGACAGACACTGACAAATCAGACACACCTACTCTTCGGAACGCCGGTAGCCGTGTGGAAGAAAACCAAACCAAACCAAACAAGCCTCCAAACTCCTAAACACAAAAACCAAACCAAAATGGAGCTACCAGTTAACTAGCTGCCAGCTAATTCATTGTTATAGCTGAATTCCAGTTATGAAAAAAGAATGAAGAGCTATCCACTTTGGCCTGCTACTTTTACTGAAAAGGGAAACTAAGCAGCTCTGGTTCCTCCATTTCAAAACTTGTAATTCTCCAACATCTTAGAATTACTATATCAGCCCTTCAGCTTGAAAACACACTTAAAATCATACCATTGCTTCCATGCATCTTTGATTTTAGCACTTTGATAAATTCTTTCTAAAAGATTGAACTTTTATGATTTTGGACTTACTTTAAGAAATATCTTAGGACTTTCCCTTGCTATGGTCTTGGAGTTAGCTATCCACTCAAAGCGCTCTTACCACAGAACTGAAACATAATACAGCAGTTTTGTAGACAGCTGTGTTCAGCAGTGGGACAGAAAGACAGCTTCCTTAACCATTATTTCTGTTGTTTTCCACTAGGAAGAATGAACATCACTTGGCTCATCAGAATTCACAAGCACTTCCAAGGAGCACAAGCACTAATTATATACTAACAGCAGCTCCTGCAGTAAAGGTAGATTTTGTCCATTTACAGAGTTATTTAGGTTGGAAGAGACCTCTGAGATCATAAAGTCCAGCCTATGACCTAACACCACCACATCACAGAATCACAGAATTGATCGGGTTGGAAAAGACCTTTGAGATCGTCATTTTGATATTGGAGTCATGGTTGGTAAGTTATCCATGGGACAGCAATGTGCCCTCACGGCCAAGAGGGCAAATGGTATACTTGGGTGCATGAATCACAAAGTTATTGAGGCTGGACTTGATGATCTGAGAGGACTGTGACCTAACACCACCACATGGACTAGACCACATCACTACATGCCACATCCAGTCTTTCCTTAAACACCTCCAGGGATGGGAGTGACTCCACTACCTCCCTGGGCAGTCCATTCCAGTGTTTAATTACCCTTTCCTTAAGGAAGTGCTTCCTGACACCCAACCTAAACCTCCCCTGGCAGAGCTTCAGGCCATGCCCTCTACTTGTCACAAGTTGGATGTGACATTTAGTGACATGGTCTAGTGGATGTGGTGGTGGTGTTAGCTGCGCTGGGGTGAGCTCAACCCCCCCTTTCATTACAGTTTGATGACACCAGGTCTGATGACAATACTCAAATTCTTTACATCCTTCACCTGGTTGTGGAGTCTCCTTCTCTGGAGACTGTCAAGAGCTGTCTGGATTGTGGCTTAAGTCCAGCACAGAGCCACAAAGATGATTAAGGGAACGGAACATCTCTCTCATGAGGAGAGACTGAGGGAGCTGAGGGTCTTTAGCTTGGAGGAGACTGAGGGGTGACCTCATTCATATCTATAAATATGTAGAGGGTGAGTGCCAGGAGGGTGGAAGCCAGGCTCTGCTCAGTAATGCCCAATGACAGGACAAGGGGCAATGGAAGTTGAGGCACAGGAAATTCCATGTAAACCTGAGGAAGAATTTTTTCCCTGTGAGGGTGACAGAACACTGGAACAGGCTGTCCAGGGGGGTTGCGGAGTCTCCCTCTCTTGAGATATTCAAAAGCTGCCTGGATGTGTTCCTGTGTGATCTGCTATAGGTGATCCTGCTCTGGCAGGGGGGTTGGACTGGATGATCTTTTGAGGTCCCTTCCAGCCCCTAACATCCTGTGATTCTGCACTGTGCACCTCTGCCCTGAACTGCTAAACTGGAGGAATATACTGCCCCCTCTGCTGTCCTACAAAATTAAGAGGTTCCTACTGGACTAAGGCCAGATTTTAAAATGGNCTTTCCTTAAGGAAGTGCTTCCTGACACCCAACCTAAACCTCCCCTGGCAGAGCTTCAGGCCATGCCCTCTACTTGTCACAAGTTGGATGTGACATTTAGTGACATGGTCTAGTGGATGTGGTGGTGGTGTTAGCTGCGCTGGGGTGAGCTCAACCCCCCCTTTCATTACAGTTTGATGACACCAGGTCTGATGACAATACTCAAATTCTTTACATCCTTCANAAAATTTAAATTACAAAAGAAAAAAGAAAGCCACCAAGGCCTTGCAAATGAGTTTATGCTTGCACTTCACCCCACCCCTTAAAGAACTTCGAAGTCACAAACATTGTTGATTCTCCATTTATTTTGAGAAATATAAAATATGAAAACTAGTTTACAGTTCTGGCACAAAAAATGATGAAGCAATAAGCAGTTTCTTTTTACAAATAATGCTGTATCTTTTTACCATTCAAAAGTGCCTAGGGTTGGTTTGTTGTTTTTTTGTTTGTTTTTTTCACAGCAAATAAAGTTTATTTATCTCTATCTTTCTTCTTAGTAAAATACTATATCTATTTAAATTGCACATATGAACACCTGGGTGAAGTAAACTATAGATAAAGTTACAATAAATCTGTGTTTAAAGCAGTCATTAGAAATTGCATGGAATGGAAAGAGACTTATCAAAGCCCAAACTGAATATTAAGAGATTGACCAAGAAAACAAGAGACAAAACACTAACTGATATGGCACAAGTGGTTAAATGATTGACAATCTGACAAAATAATAAAGCCTGTGTGAAGTTCTTCACGGATCTAATACACTGCTAAAACATTTCAATGTAGAGGATTCATAACATTTAAACTGGCAAAATAGTTTTTTGGCTGCTAAACATTCTTCCACAGAATTACAAGGCATCTCCTTCACTTAATATTGGACCTTAAAATGAATACACTGGTGAAGAGTGAACATGAACAAGGAAAAAACGTACACCAAAGTCTGCTGCAGTTGACAGTTTCCATGTTTTGACAATAGAACAGCTGAAAAGTTCATCAGTTAAAGTTATCTGCATTAATTCACAACAGCAGAAACTAGAACAGTTGAAAAGCTTCTTTACTTGCTCCTTTGAAAAGCTTCATTCCAATTTCCACAATTGGTATAGGCTTCAACCTACAATGTTACTGTCAATACAACCACTTACACTATGCAAAGCCAAGTGTGAACTGAAGTCTCTCTAGATCAGGCCCATAGCTTTCATCCAGTATTCTTATTCCTCCTTCACATACAGTCGTGATGAATTTTATCAGTCACTATTTGGAGGACTCTTTGGACAAAAAAAGAGTTATTAGTGATGTAGGATGTCCAACTTGAAATATTTTCAAGAGGCTTAGCTGCCATAGTGTCTTCTGTGCGCTCTTGACCCTTTTAGATCATTTCTTGAATGCAAACCTTTCAATATTTCAAGTTGAAGATCCAAAAATTCAAGTATCCAGAGCATCTTACTGGTTTTAAATCCTGACCTTCGAGAGCTTTGTTGATGTCAAGCCATTTACAGAAGCATTTCTTTCAAACTACAGCACACTGGATTCATCCATTTTGGTATCTTTTGCAGGTGGTCAAAGAGCATTTGATTGGCACCAAAATAAGAATTAATGTAGATAACAGGGTCCAAACTGCATTGTCCTGTTGCTTTAATAAACATAACCATGTTGATAGTGGATGTATGATAAATGGTCTGTTATGTCATTCACATTAAGCAGCACAGGAAATATACACACACTGGAGGTCTTAGCACTGAAGCCTAGCTGTTTGAAAATGCAGGAATAGGCTCTATTCTCAAAAATCAGTATTATATTATAGGCATGCACAGCTTCACATATCTAAACAAAATCAGGAGGGAGGTCTTAAAACACGGGCTTAGTGAAGAATTCAACAACGCCTCAACATTTGTAATCTAATGCAATCTAACCACTGAAAATGAGTGCACCAATGTGACCTTCCTCCCAAAAATGTGTTTGTAAACCAGGCATTAAAGCAAGATTAGTCAACATGAAGAAAATTTGGAAAGCGATCAACCGATTTCAGAAGGGGAAAATAAATGGACTCAATAAATTACACTTCAAAGGTTCTCCAGTTAACTAACTATTATTTTTCATCTCAGTTTAACTGAATACCTCTTGTCTTAAAATAGCATAAAGAATATCTGAACAAGAGCAATCAATTTTGACCATTTTGTTCTTAAATATTACTTTAAAGTAAGTTAAGTACACGGTTTTATGAGTAATTTTAGATTCCGAGTACTGACTGAAAGTGGAAACTATGACACTGAGAACACAGCAATGCTGACAAATATAAAATATGCAGCTTTTGACAAAAAACAAAACCAAAAAGCAGCTCACAAGGCACTTGCTATAGTGGTCCTTTACATAGTGTATATATATAGTGCACCCTTAAAACATCATTGTTATGCATCACACTTTTTCAGTGTTACAGTTATTAGAAACAACCATGGGGTTCTGTGTATTCTGAAGCAGTTATTGAGCAGCCTTGTTTTGTATAATCTATAAATGAAACAAATTACAAGTAGGGCATAGAGAGAGAGCATTTAAAGTAATTTATCATGTGAAACCTTTACTGTGTGGTAAAAGTAAGAGTGAAATGCCATTCTGACACACACCCTTCTCCCTCCCGACCTCCTCTGCCTCAAAAAGCTACATTCCTGCTACTGGAAGAGCCTGGCATTTTAATTAGAATGGGTTCTATCATCAACTACTGGTTTGGCTCATGATTTGCAGCTTTGAAAAATAATGTGCATTAACAGTAGCATTAAGCTACTTTCCTTTCCAGAGCAAAAACTGTCAGATAAGAAAAAGTATCTGTAAAAATTTTACATTATTTCAATGGCCTAAAATGCTGAAAGTCAAGATCAACATACCTGGTACTGGTTTGGTGGTTTGTTCCCCCCCCCCCCACCTCACAACATACTTCAAAGGCCAAAAGAGGTACAGACCCAATGATATCTCCTAGCATTTTCTCTGTGGGAATGGGTTCTTCATCTCCCTTTTGAAAGCATGCAAATATTAAATCATACTTTTTAATTACTCCCAGCCTGAGAAAGCTTGGATGGTACAAATGTACCTGCCACCTTAAGTTTTCCACAGTTGCATCTTGTATAGAAGCAAGCAAACTGTCACTGACAGAAGGATCTGCAGACTGGCCAAAGGAAAAGTTAACTCTCTTAAACTAAAAATGGTCCCAAAACATTAGCAAAAGGTACCACCTTGTTCAGGGGACTTCAGCCAACTTCAGCCCAGTCTGTCATGGTACTTGGTTTGTCCATAAGCACCAAAGTGAGAAAACATAAGCATTTGTCCAGAATTACCACACAGTTCACCTCAAATTCTACTCTGCAGGTCATTTACAAGTTCCCCAAATTCTCTCCAACTCAAATGACACATGCACCAAAAAAAAAAAAAAAAATCTCTCTAATCCTCACTCATACTTTTGCATAGTTTGGCATTTTCTGGAGTTGTACCTTTGTTTTCTTTCATAGCTTTTAGGGGACTCGTCTCTGACGTATACCAAGTACTTCCACTCTAAATCCTTCAGAAGAAAAAGTTGAGTCCCACTTAAGCAGCAAGCTGTCCAGGATTGTTGGACATTCTTCTTTCAATTCAAAGCAAAGATTACTCAGTTTTATCTGTACTGTCAGATTTTTCTCTTTGCATCATGCAGCGACGAACTATGCTGTCAAAACTTCCAAGGTAAAATAGGCCAACGATGCGAAAAATGCCCATGCAAACAACCTGGAAACAGAGAGAAACATCTTTCAATTCATTGAAGATCTCAGATTGCATCTTATTATTTACTTGTGAAATCAAAAAAGTGCCAGGCAGCTGTGTTATTTAATTTCAAGATTAAAGTTTATTAATGCCATCATAACTGTTTAACAGCAGGTAGTAATCTTACCAACTTGCTTCTTCGGCCTGAAAATAAACCCAGGTCTCCACAGTTATTAACAGCCATATGATGGAAAAATTTATTAAATCAATCAATGTTTGTATAATGTTCTACATTTTAAAGTATAAGCATTTTAAAGTGTAA
Organism: Ramphastos sulfuratus; assembly: GCA_013399055.1. NCBI lineage: Eukaryota > Metazoa > Chordata > Aves > Piciformes > Ramphastidae > Ramphastos > Ramphastos sulfuratus. The sequence continues at coordinate 52,339 of WBNM01001496.1, read as the reverse complement.
GAAATTGTGACTATGAAGTCTTGAGGGCTGGAGCAGCTCTACTCTGAGGACAGGCTGAGAGAGTTGGGGCTCTTCAGCCTGGAGAAGAGAAGGCTTCAAGGAGACCTTAGAGTAGCCTTCCAGTATCTGAAGGGGGCCTACAGGAGGGCTGGGGAGGGACTATTTACAAGGTCTTGCAATGACAGGACTAGGGGCAATGGGTTTAAACTGGCAGAGGGGAGATTTAGACTGGATGTCAGGAGGAAGTTCTTTACAGTGAGGGTGGTGAGGCATTGGAACAGGTTGCCCAGGGAGGTTGTGGCTGCTCCCTCCCTGGAGGTGTCCAAGGCCAGGTTGGACGAGGCCTTGAGTGACCTGTACTAGTGGGAGATGTCCCTGCCTATGGCAGGGGGGTGGAACTAGATGATCCTTGAGGTCCCTTCCAAACTTACCATTCTATGATTCTTCTCAAATCTTACCTGCTGAAGACCTTCAGTAATAGAAGTGACTGGTGACATTCCACTTGTCAGTATTGATAGCATGTAACCATCTGATCCAACAGAGCTGTTAAAATTCCCTTGCTGGATGGAAGATAAACAACAAATCAGAAAAAAAAAAAAAAAGTAATTTACCCTGTTGTGGCAAATCATGAGTTTCATTTCATGTCCTTGAATATAGCTGATTGATGTCACTGACAAAGAAGTTTATGTAAAAAAAAAAAAAAAAAAAAAAGAAACCCACAATAAAGAATCAAAAATATTCCAGACTCTTTTGTGCTCAACAGCAACATTTCAAAAGGCACTTAAAAACAGACAAGGAAGCTAACCTCTCTTTAGAGATGTGTGTTAACTTACTGCAGATTTCTCTACAAGCTAGAAAGGCTCTAAGTTTCTTCTCGTAGCATGCTTACTGATGCAAAAAAATGCATGTTGGGCTCCCTGCCTGTAAATACATTTTAGAGACAGAATTACATACTAACTCTGCCAGATCACCAATCAATACTAAAACTGTAGAACAAAATAGTGCTTGCCTTTTGGAAAAATTAGTTTGCTATCATGTGAGATTTGGCAGGGGGATGTATTTCAAATGCTAGGCAACAGGTCTGTCTTCATCTATGTCAAGGATTTCTAATGTGCTGTCCTCAAAACTGTTAGATGTACAGCATGATAAACAACTCAGCTGGCAGAAGAGGGGGGTACAGACAGCAAGAAAATAATGTTTGGATGGTTGTTTTTTGAGTATTCATCAGGAAAGCTGCAACTTTATGGCTCTGACTCCCAGACTTCTCCCATTTGTTTCCAACAGCTTTCATGCTGAAAAGCAGACTTTCTGAAATGGCACAATAATAAATCTACGGAGTGCAGAAGTGAAAAGGAGAAGGTGGTGCTCCTGAGTCAGGGTTAGGAGTGGATCTGTGCAAAGTAGTAAAGTATTATGAGATTTGGTTCTTCACCAAAACACACCTCAGAGGAGCGTGAATTGCTAGAGGAGACAGCTACCTTTTAATTTCTGTTTCAGTCTCTCAGATGATGGCTTCAGTGCATAAAGACCATGTCTGAATTACTGTACCATCCAAACTGCTGGAAAGCATGGCATACAAATTTGACCTCATTAATGTTTACAAATATGTAATGGATGAGTGCCAAGAGGATGAAGTCAGGCTTTACTCAGTGATGCCCAATGACAGGACAAGGGACAATGGGTGGAAGTTAAGGCACAGGAAGTTCCATGTAACCATGAGGAGGAATTTTTTCCCTGTGAGGGTGACAGAACACTGGAACAGGCTGTCCAGGGGAGTTGTGGAGTCTTCCTCTCTGGAGATAATTCAAAACCACACAGGAATGTATCCGGGCGGATCTGCTATAGGTGGTCCTGCTCTGGCAGGGAGGGTGGACTGGGTGATCTTTTGAGGTCCCTTCCAGCCCCTGACCTTCTGTGATTATGTGAAGTACCAGATGCTTTAAAACTAGGGATTAGTTCTTCTTAAGCACCAAAGCAGAATATTGAATACTTCGTGAGGTAGTACTTGCTTTGAAATCTCATTACCCCCAAAGCAGACACCATTTTGTGTTTCTGTGTTGCAGTTGTGAAGATACTGTAAAAACTTCACAACTGAATACCTGCTATAGATGTAAATCATGTTAAGAGTCCAGAGCATTTGCAACTGCAAAATGACAATGGATTTCAGAATTCAACTCCTGTGCCTTATGAATTTTATGTTTGCTTCCATTCTGAGGTGCTTTTTTAAGCATACAAATATTCTACAGCACAACACATTAAAAAAATCCTCAGAAAGACAATAAATACGCTTTTAACCACCAAAAGCAGCACTTTATCACTCATAAACCACATACTTAAGACACTGAAAGCCAAAAGGGCTGCTAGACTGCCTTCATTTATTGTAAAATTATTGTTATATGAACTCATCCTCAGGAAAACTAAGATAGCCCAACAAGCTTTTGAGGTCAGATAAATGGTATTTGATACATGATAAGTCAAGAGTTTATAGTGTTTTGAAGTCAGTCAGAATCTGCCTTTGAGACATTGCATCATAGTGATGCATCATTTGGTTTTGTCTAATGTACAGCTTCAGATATTTTTTAGTTCCAAGTGATTGTATAAAATCATTTGTGGGCACAGTGGCCAAAGAAGAAAATATTTCCTGTTCAAACTAACCAAAGAGCACTGTTTCATGTAAACTGATTTTGCTTTTCACTTAGCTGTTCTCTTACAGCCCTAATCAAGCATCCCATGCAATCCTAGCCTCTTCAATGAACAGCACAGTTAAAAAGGTAATTTACTTACTATGGCATCTCTGACTATAACTCTGGCGACTTGTTCTGCTTGGCAAACAGATGAGGTTTCAGAAATTAGCTTCGTCTCTAAGGGCTTTAGTGAAAAAAAAAAATCAATATAAGTTTGACTAACAATATACACAGGAGAGAAAAAATATGAAGGTCAGATTTTGGTTTTGGGTCTTTTGCCATGGCTGACATCACTGTTAGCAAGTGGTATCACACTGTCACCTAAAGCCTCCGCTTAAAAGGTAAAAACACCTTCTTAAATAGTAGTCTAATTTTATTAAGGTAAATTCCAACTTTCCCTTGAGTAGCACTTTTCTTCCTCTAGTTTAGTACTAATAAAATATGAAAGTGTTTTTCCCTCCACACGTTTTAATTTCAGTAATAGCTAACAAAATATTTAGACAACATCTCCTCAACACCCTTATTAATTTATGGGGCTTTTGTTAAAAAAAAATCAAGTTAGGCCTAAAATATTTTAAGATCCTACAAAACAACTTAAAAAAAAAGTTCTCAAACTCCACACACTAGTATCCACCAAATATATCACTGCATTTTATTTCTTCATGCTTTACAGCATATATGCCACTCTACCTCACTTGAAGAAACCATCAGGGAGGTGGTTAAAGTCCCATCCCTGGACGTTTTTAAGGCCAGGCTGGATGGGGCTCTGGGCAACCTGATCTAGTGGAAGGTGTCCCTACCCACTGGCAGGGGAGTTGAAACTAGATGATCCTTGGGGTCTCTTCCAACCCTAACAATTCTGTGATTAAAGGCAGTTATATTAGCAACCTCAACTTCTTTCACAAAACAAAAAAGCAAGCTTCCAAACAAGTCTGGTCTGTTTAAAAACAAACAGCAAAATATGCTTTGAAGTACTTAGAAACAGGCTTCTTATTCCTGTCCTTTTAACAAATGAAACAGTGAGGGAGCTAACTGCACAGGAGCCTATTTAAATGCTCAATAGGTTAAGATAGATGTTTCTGTTGATGAAGAAAAAACAGTGCTAAAGTAGGGAGAAAAAAGTACTTGGTCACAAAGTCAACCTGATGTAATGACTAATTCAGTTACATTTAATGAAGACAGAAGGAAAAAAAAACCAAACTCAAAAATCATTCAAGCCTAGTCAAATACCAGGACTAGTTTAAGGGTAGTGATTTAAAAAAGCATTTCTAGGTAAGAGCTGAGTAACCACGAGTTCCTAATTACCAATCCAAAGTGCTACAGAAATTAAATTTTACAGAAACAGGCCTGTTTCCAAATATCTGCAGGATTAGGAATCTCAGTTTCACTGACCAGGTTCACTGAAAACTTTACTTTTTTTTTTCCCAGTCTCTGTATTTTAAAGGGGACAAAGGGTGAAAAACAGTGTCTTTGCCAGCAGAAATGACATACAAACACCTTTTACATGCTTTCCTACAGTCATATGACTTATGTCATCAGATCTCCATCTCATAACCCCTATGTACTTTTGAGCTTGCTGGACAGTATCAACCAAATCTGAAAGAGATGTAAGGATGTCAACAGTAAATACTGTAACTTTGGGGACAAAAATAGTAGCTGTTCAGAACCAACAGGCTAAAGTTAGTAACATGCTGAAAATAAGGCAGGCAGAAAACAGTCATTAAACACTTCATCTGGCTGGCCAGCCAGCCTGCCTGACCACAGTTGTAATTTGTAAAGCAGTTACCTAAAAAAAAAAAAAAACAACACCAAAACAAACCCCCCAAACATATAAACCAAAACCCCACACATTCCCCAAACAAACAAAAAGTTAATCATTAAACACAGGAAAGCTGTATGCTAATTCCTCACTTTGTAACATTTTCTTTTCTTTATATTCTATTATTACAAAGAAAAATAGCCCAGTATTAAAGAGGTGCAAACTAGAGACAGATTTTTTTACACTAAGTAGTATTAAACAGATGCAACAACAACAAATAAGTATCTGAACTGGCAAAGCAGTGCTGTATTACAGAGATTTAAGGTGCATCACCTAACTAACAAGACACTTCATGTATGCTAAAACATAGCCTTAGTCTCTCCTTAAAGACACCTTTTTGACAAATAAAACTCACTCAATGTATTTAAGAGTAATCTTAGATGAACAGTGCATTTTGCTAGTGACTTCATTCCCCTGAAATAGGCTATTAAGAAGGTAAAAAAGAGCAGAGAATATGAAAGCTACAGAAACATCTGCACATCTTACTCTGTGCAAGTGTACATTTAACTCAGAGCATCTATAGCAAGAAAGGATGAAATAAAAATTGTGTTATGTAATCCTGAATGATTCCTATACAATGGGTGAAAGACAAAATACAATTCAACCCCAAATTTGCTATTATAGATGATGGAGCATCTTGAAAAGGGTGATCTTTCTAGCTCTCAATTTTCTAGTTCGCGCTATGCAACAACAAAACAACTTCAGTCTCAGCAGGGACCCTGAATGTAGTCTTTGGAATTACACTTCATGTGTAGGGATGATGAGAGATGACTAAAGCTCTGGAAGTCAAAACTTTCACTTTTAAAGTAAGTCAAATGAAAAAAAAAGGCCTACTGCTCACACAGCCTTCTGAAACACAATATTGTAATTTGCCCTACAAATCCAATGCAAGAGACTTTCCCTCCTACCTTAATACTAGACAACAGCCACTATTCAAGTGTGTCATTATGTATGTTCACACACAGCATGGATAGTTTGCAAACTTCACTGAAGGAACTAAGGTTTGTTTTGATTTGTCCCATTGATCAGAACAACTGCCTATTATCGAAGATGCAAAATAGGAACATTATTTTTAGCTCATTAAGCTTCAATATCAAAATAAATAGTGGCTTCATAACTTAGCAGTCCACCATGTTTTGATTATATAGAGAAAGATTTTGCAGTGTTTCAGATAGTAATGGTAAGTAGTTCTTCCATTTAAAGCCAGAGTAATAAACTACACTAAATTATTCTACAAGCTATTTAACTCTGAGTAGCAAAGTTGATGAAACTGACAAGTTGAAAAATACTTAAAATCTTAACATGCACTGACTTCAAAAGTGCTATGGAAGTGAATGAAATCTGCATTGCATGGCTTACTGAAAAAGCGAAGCTTTAAGAACATTACAGCACTCCTGAAGGAGGATTTACCTTTGTTTTGCTTTCTTCTGCAAAGCCAGGGGTGTCAGTATCTGGAGGATAAGCCACCGTTACGTAGATATTGTAAGGTTTTACCTGTATTTTACAAAAGGAAGTGTTATCTTAATACTGACAGCCTTTAGATAGCCCTCATAACTTCATTAATTTATCTTGCACAGAAGAAATACAGCCAGCACAAACTAAATTTCTTCTAGCCTTAAATCACCCTCATACCCAGCTCTTCCAAAGCTCAGAGCTTGGTCCAACGAGAAAGCAGACAGCAAACCTTTTTAACAACGTTATGGAGGTTTGTTTCATAAAAATACATTAAAACTTTGCATTTGGTATAAGTAATTTAAGTGGTTTGTTTTTTTTTTAAGACATTTAGGGCAAACATGAAAGTATTTTAGCTCTATAATTTCATTAATTTCAAAATTTGAAAGAAGATTAAATCATTACCAAACACTAGCACCCAACATTCATGAACACAAAGCCAAAAATGGCTTTCACTGAGGCTTGGTAGCACACTATTTATTGTTGCTTGTATCAAAATATTTTCACTGCTGGACAACTATGAAGAAAACCAACCAAAAATGTAAAATTCAAATTTGTCATCTCTAAGAGGTATACTTCAGTCACATAAGAATTTTAAACCCCTGGTATAAAACTCGCATGAGATCAAAGTCTAAGAAAGTAGAAAATTGAGGAAAAATGGAAGGTCTTGTGTCAAGGACTGCATCTAGTTATGTGTTTGTGTGTGTCACAGAATTACACCACTTACTGCACTACTGAGAAACTAATACAATGCAAATCTGTGCTCCAATACAAATAAAGATGCTTTTAAAGGAAAATATTCAGAGGGCTACAAAAAAGTATAAAGCGCTAAGAATTTTTATTTATATTATTGAACATTTAATACTGAAAACACTTAGTAAAATATCACATCACAAGTCCATAAGCACCCTGGTTTTAGTTCTGAATAATTCAATCTTCACAAATAATATTTGTCACCAGTCTAAGAATCATAGAATCATAGAATGGTAAGGTTGGAAGGAGACCTCAAGGATCATCTAGTTCCAACCCCCTGCCATAGGCAGGGACATCTCCCACTAGCACAGCTCACTCAAGGCCTTGTCCAACCTGGCCTTGAACAGCTCCAGGGAGGGAGCAGCCACAACTTCCCTGGGCAACCTGTTCCAGTGCCTCACCACCCTCACTGGAAAAAACTTCCTCCTAACATCTAGTCTAAATCTTCCCTCTGCCAGTTTAAACCCATTGCCCCTAGTCCTGTCATTGCAAGATCTTAGAAATAGTCCCTCCCTAGCCTTCCTGTAGGCCTCCTTCAGATACTGGAAGGCTATTATAAGGTCTCCTCGAAGCCTTCTCCTCTCCAGGCTGCAGAGCCCCAACTCTTTCAGTCTGCCCTCAGAGGAGAGCTGCTCCAGCCCTCTGATCATCTTTGTGGCCCTCCTCTGGACCCGCTCCAACACTTCCATGTCCTTGTTCTATTTGGCAATTTACCCCCTCATCCCCATCAAGACGTGCAACTACACTGAACAAAACAGGGACTATGCAAGAATCTAGAACCAAACACAGACACTATATAAACACTTGACTAAAATACACATTTTCAACAGAAAAATAAAGGGAAGCAATTTCCAAAGCAATTTAACCTGTCTTACTACAATGTACTTGCCAACCTCGTTCCACTGACTAATGAAAATACCAATTGTTTGGGTTTCAGTCTGGACTTCAGCATAAAATTAGATCATGGCACTATAAAAAAAAGGCTCACATACACCAAAATTTAGAGGGGTGAACCACTGTCCACACAATTTCTGTAGGCAATTCCCAAATTCTACACCTTGCAAGCTTTACTGTTTCATATGGTTCACACACCACTCACCATGGCCTCACAAACAAGCTGGGAATCACTGTCCCGCCTGTCATGCATCTATAGGATCTTCAATACCATTCTGCTCTTAGAGCCTCACTCACTCACGAACAAGATGGGATCACTGTCCCACCTGTCATGTATCTATAGGATCTTCAATACCATTCTGCTCTTAGAGCCTTGAAATTCAAAGACTTTTACTCAATATGACTTAAAAATCCAAGGCCTTTCAAGGATAAGTAATTTTTTTAATGCTGGTCTAGGAACAGATTCAATCTATTTCCTCCTATGCAACTGAAATCATCTTAGTTTCTGCAACATCATGCAGAGCAATAGGATTGTACTTGCTGCCAAAAGGGAGGCCAAGCATAGCACACACAGGTATCAGCAGTGCTGCACAAAGAGAGAACTATTTAAATGAAAATGTGCTGTGCTGCTAGTCTAAAAAGAAAAAAAGAGAGTACTTTGGTTTAAAATCAAAAATACTTCAATTACTGCACACATACCTCCATTTGCAGGGCTTCAGCCAACCCTCGAAGGGCAAACTTTGTTGGAGAATAAGCTGTATAACCAAAGAGGCCTAACTGCCCAGCCTGAGATGATACAAACACAATCCTTCCCATTCTGCGTTCCTTCATGGTAGCGATTACTGCTCGGCTTGGGTAAACACTGCCCAGGTAATTGACTGCCATTAATCTCTGTACAAATGACATGAATGTGATATTTGAATCCCAGAGTCAGTTGTTTGGTATTATAAAAAAACAAAACAAAAAAAAAAAAACAAAAAAACAAAAAACAAAAAACAAAACAACCAAAAAAACCAAACCAAACCAAAAAAAACCAAAAAAAAAAACCCCAAAAAAAATCTCTATGTCAGTCTGAACAGCAAAGTTCACTAGATTTGTAGCTCTATCAGTTGGCAAAAGAAACAATTGTTTTCTGCTGCACAGCTTCATAAACTGTTTAATAGCTAAAAGTCTCACTTCAAGCTGAAAGAAATCCACTCTGCCTGGGTATCTTAATAGAAACTAGAAAAATGATAATACTGTGAACCATATGGCCTTCAAAGGAAAAAGAATATATGAGGGAAAAAGCTAAGGTAAACAGTGTTCAAGCAGCAATCCATTTACACATGATGTATGCAAACATACCAAAACCAAAATTTAAAGACCTTTCTGAAACAGAAAACAGTAATTGTTTTATTTCTGCATTTCAGAGATCACAGAATCACAGAACTTTATAGAGGCTGGAGGGAACCTCCTCCAGAGATCGAGTCCAATCTCCCTGTCAAGGCAGGATCCCCTACAGTAGTTCACACCGGAATGAATCCAGGTGGGTTTTGAAAGTCTCAAGAGAAGAAGACTCCACAATCTCTCTGGGCAGCCTGTTCCAGTGCTCTGTCACTCTCACTGTAAAGAAGTTTCTCCTCATGTTGAGGTGAAACTTTCTATGTTCCAGTTTGTAGCCATTGCTGCTTACTACTGAAAAGAGATTGGCCCTATCTACTTGACACTCACCCCTCAGATATTGGTATATATTGATCAGATCTCCTCTCACTCAGTCTTCTCTTCTCCAGACTAAACAGCCCCAAGTTTCTCAGTCTCTCTTCACAGGGAAGATGCTCAAATCCCCCAGTCATCCTTGTGGCTCTCTGATGGACTCTTTCCAGCAGGTCCCTGTCTCTCTTGAACTGGGGAGGTCAAAATCGGACTCAGTATTCCAAGTGTGGTCTCATGAGGGCAGAGTAGAGATGTTAATCTTTGACAGGATAAGGAGAACTCTTGAATTTCCCTCTCTAGAAGACCTAAACCAAAACTGACAGCCTATACAAGCAATAGAATGGATGATTCAAATTTATTATAATACAATGCTTATTGAGAATTTTCAGATGATTTAATATTACCTTTAGACAACCACGAAGCTGAGGGCTCTGTGCATAAAGTAACCAAATAACAGAGGCTTTGTCTTTTTGGGAGTCTTTTTATCATTAGCGTCATAGCTTCAAGCTGCAAACAATTTGTGCACTGGTAACAGCTGAATTTTTCTTGAACAGGTTAGAAAAATTCTTCAGCAGAAAAAAAAAAAAAAAGAGACTATGAGAAATTCATTACCTTTACCAGTGCATTAAACTGTAAAAATACAGGCTACTCCTTTCTGGTATCTTGAGGACTCTGTTCCAGAGGGACAATTCATTGTTGTGACCCATGAGTGGACTAAGAGTTGAGAAATTAGAAGCAGAGCTCACAAATCTGAAGATATTCTAATACAGAGAGCCACTGCAAATGAAGTGTTCCTGTGTGACCTAATCTCAGTGGTCCTGCTCCAGCAGGAGGGCTGGACTTTTGAGGTTATTTCCAAACCTTAAAGTTCTGTGATTCTGTGTGTGACTATTCATACAAAGTCAGCAAAGACGCAGGAATGCAATGTAATTGCTAAAATGATTGAATAAGAAATCATCACATAAAAAAGTTATGCTCACTCACTTCAAAAGAATTCACTTCAATTTCCTCAAATTTTCCTGTAACTGATGTTCCTGCACAGTTTACAAGCATGTCAACTGGCCCCAGCTTTTCCTGAGCCTGGAAGAGGTGACAGAGGTTAAGATGTTGTTTAGGAGGTAAAAAAAACCCTTTCATATAGCACAATATCATTTAAAAAAATATTTAAATTAGAACTAGATCACATACAGGTAAGCTTCTTAAGATACATAGATGAATCAGTTACTTCCTCACCTGTTTTAGAACATTCTCCACCTGTTCGTAGTCTTTAGATACATCAACAGAAATACATAATACAACCTGGAAAAGGAAAGTGAAAGAATACTTTTTACAACACTGTAAGTCCTGTAACTGTTGACTGCAAGCCCTTACAAAAGGGAAAAAATCCAATATCCTATCTCTTCCAGAAAAACAAGAAGTCTTTTTGATAGGACAGTTTGCACTTCTCCCACACTGAAGAAACCAATTCCTGCCTCTCTTGAGCATCTCCCCCTCTCACTCTCACATATTCTAGTATACTGAAGATTATGTTAAGAACAAGTAAGCACTTCAGCAAGACCAAAGCAGCTACTCCTGGGCAAAGTATCATTTCTAATTTACTGTAGTAAGACACTACAACACAGAATAGGTTTTACTGAAGTTTAATTTGGGCGGGCAAAATTCCACAGTGCTCCATTTCACTTTCAGCAGTGCTAAAGAGAAGTTGAACCATTTATGTGATTTAGGCTTATCTTTGAGAATTTTTCTTTTTCCATATCATAGGAAGGAATGGTTGCAGAGTGCTGTTCTGAAACTGTGGTATTGGTAGTGCAAAAAAAAAAAAAAACTCAAACGAAACACTTTTCCAAAATTTGTAAAGCAAGTGTTAAAAACTTCCTAATTTTTGGATGGGCAATTGGGACACTGCAAGGCCAACATGAAAATTCTATGAGAAACTGACTGGTTGCACAATGTCATAAATATCTAAAACATGAAGTAATGTATATAGGTTTACTTCTTGTCTGGAAACAAAGAGATTATGTGATTTTGTTTGAAAGATATAGAAAAAATAAAGTAAGCATTGGTCTGGTGAGAGAGGAGAGCTGGCAAGACAGGACGACCAAAATCAGATGACAGCCATGTTTACAAGTTTTGTGGTAGCTTGGCCAGGTTTTAACAAATAAGCTGAGCAATTAGCCAAGCTTCAGGGCAGTTCATCTTCTTGCAAAGGAATCTTCTTATAACAATAAAAAGAGGGACTCCTGCATTCCATCCCTTCTGTTACTTTGGTCAATTCATTATTTCACCTCAAACTGAGTTTAAAAGACATCACCAGTTTGCAGTAAGTATCATAATGGCCACTTGTCAAGGAGACACGTGGATACACACCAGAAAAACTCTACCATAGTGTAATTAGCTGCTTTGTTAGCCAGTCATTTGTCAGTTCTGCCTCTGGTTTGACTGCAACATTTCTTAGCTGCATAAACAGAATATGCTTGCCTATCCTGTACAGCAGGTTGGCTATTCCTGCCTCCCAGCACTGTCTATAGTTGAGTATCACAGTAAACTTGTGGCACAAGTTATTGGCAGGTCTGCATGCACTTTCCCTAGGGGCATTTATTACATTTTGAAAATATTTATCTTTTACTTAAGTTTAAGAACAAAATCTACATTATTTTATTATCTGGAGGTCTTGGCAAGGTCAGTGAGGTTAAAACTCATAGCTCTATATCACAACTGAAGCAGTTGGTCAATGTATCAGATTGCATTAGTTATTCATAGTGTGAACAACACATTCAGGAACTAACATAGCTTTTATTGACTACTATCACATTATACAATTCACCTCTTTGATGCTATTTAATCATACTTTCTTCTGCTACAATATTCTGTTTACCTTCACTCCAAAGCATGCACTAGACCCATGCCTAAGATACAGAATATGCTGCCAGAAATAGTCTGATATCCCCAGCTCTGCTCCTCATCTTTTGTTTTAGTGCTGGATCATTAAAGCAGGTTTTGCAATAAAAGATTAATTCAACTCCCAGTGAAGTAACTGGGAATATAATCTATTAGGAAAGGGACTTTTTAAAAGTGTTGCGGACAAACTTCTAAGGGCAAGGATTTTGTTCCACACGATTGATCTCAGATAACTTTCTCTACACTCTTTCAGGACTGGTTCAGCTACCCTCGCTTCCCAGCTTCTGACCTGCTTTTGCAGTGCAAGGTCTGCCTTGGACTCCCCTGCTCCTTCCAGTTGCTCTTTGCATTTAGATGGCACAGGCTTCCAAGTGACAAAGAGCCAGCCTACCTGGCTGCAAGTCTAAAGCTACTTCTGCAAAAGCAATCCTGTTCAGTCCACACTGGACTTTGCTCAAAGACAGTTTTTGGCTCTTATGAACAGGCATTAAGTAATGTTATTTTTTATTATTTGTAAAAGTTTGCATCTACCAAGTTTGTTGTGGTGTTAGGTTATAGACTGGACTTGATCTCAGAGGTCTTTTCCAGCCTCAATGATTTAGTGGATAGATTTTAACAAGAACATTCTGACACAGTGTTTGAGAAGGGATTAACTTTAATGCTAAGCTTGGGAAATTACTAGAGCAGCCAGAAAAAAAAAAGTAAGTTACTGGTATTCGCGTATCTATTTCAAACGGGCAAAACAGTTTCTCCTCACCTCAAATGGCTTAGTTTTTCAAATAAAGTTGATCTGAGTAAGGCAGCATGCATGGGGGAAAAAATAAAGTGCCTTGAGCCATTTGACAAAAATGTAAGGAAGTGAAGACAGAATCATCTTATAAATGGAGCTATTAAGAAAATTTTGTATCAGCAAGTACTGACATTATTGCCTGACAACACAGCAGAGCACCAGCAATCTAAGAGGTTCCTGGAATGCATTGATGATAACTTCCTCCTGCAAATGGTAGAGTAACCTACAAGAAAAGGTGCTATGCTGGACCTAGTTCTTGCCAACAAGGAAGGGCTGGTGAATGAAGTGAAGCTGAAGGGTTGCCTTGGCTGCAGTGACCATGAAATGGTAGAGTTTAGGATCCT
>WBNM01001496.1:0-37676 GCA_013399055.1 Ramphastos sulfuratus | reverse complement strand
ACAGGTTGCCCAGGGAGGTTGTGGCTGCTCCCTCCCTGGAGGTGTTCAAGGCCAGGTTGGATGAGGCCTTGAGTAACCTGTGCTAGTGGGAGGTGTCCCTGCCTATGGCAGGGGGTTGGAACTAGATGATCCTTTAGGTCTCCTTCCAACTTACCATTCTATGATTCTATGAAATACTTGGGTTTTTTTCCCCATTGCTTCTTTTCAACAGAATACCAAATTTATGAATTCAAATCTCTTTTCACAGATAAATAAATTGCTTGTATTCGTAATCATAGAAGTAATAAAAGCTCTGGAACAAGAAAGATGTCAAAAATATCAACAGCCTCAACACTGTTTTTACTTTCCCCTTGATTTACTAATTTTAGCATTTCATCTCGAAATTGCATATTTTGAACATTGTAAGCTTACCTATTTTAAGTATCTGTGCAAGCTCTAAAAAAGTGCCTTTATGCACAAGTGCATCTATTCACCAAAGCAGCCTCGGTGTTCAGGAGTCCTAAACTTCACAAATTTAACTTGTGTATCTGCTACAGTACTTTGTCAGGAAAAAGAAGCCAAGCATGATGTAGTGAACTAAACCTGGAAACAAATATCTAAACTTCTTTCTCCAAGACAACTGTTGCATTTATGAATTGCAAAACCCAAGAGATTTGAAAATAAATTTGGTTCTTCCACTCCATTCTGAAGATCAGGAGGAATTACTGAGTGACAATAAATTGCAGTTATACAATAAAACACACTACACCTATAGCTGAAGACATCAATCTTTTTCCCTAAGAAAAGCAGGCTAATGCACTAGATAGGCAACATAAAATGCAGCAGAGTTCAGAACACCCTATGTAAGCAAATTGGTATTTTTTAATTCAAATAGCGAGTCCTCACTTATTTTTGGCAAACAGCTTTGTTTCAAAGACAAGACTACTTAACTGTGTTGTAGGGAGTACCTTAAACAAAACACACAATGGCCACTGTTAGCAGTGATCTTACCTGCTTGTCATTAACGCAATACTTCTCTATTTCCTTCTTTGTCTGCAACAGCTTGTTCTGAAATGGATATAAGAACAGCAGTTGAGAGCAATTTAGTCTTCAGTATTTAAATAAAGCTTAGCGACATTGCCTAAAATCCAAAACAGTTATCTTCAACTAGTCATTGTCATCAACTTTGTCAACTTATCTTCAACTACTATTGTCATTTTACAGATATGATGAAACCATTAAATCCCTCCAGCTACCAGAACTTGCTTACCTGCTTTTTACTTCATTTTCTAAAGCCAGTAACAATCTCTGCTGTTTTTCATTTCATCTTCTAAAGCTAGTAACAATCTTTGTAGGNATTAGCTCAAACCAGCACAAATGCTTTTGTTTCTTACAACTAAAAGGAACATTTAAGACTAGGTATTAACTTCCCCCCCTCCCATATTTTGCTTCTATTCTACATTTATGTAATACTAACATGAACTGTTCCTAAGAACAATCACTCACTGTCACAGAATGATCATAAAAATTAAACTAATACTGAGCAAATTGAAATTACCATACTCCTTTCAAGAAAACTTGTTATTTCAAGGAAAGTTTTGTTAATTCTGTCTGCATTCAAAGTTATGCGAAGTTCTCAAGTGTAAGTAAAATATCAAAGACAGTGGGACTGAGGCCCCACTTCAAAAAGGTTAAGTGTTTTTATTTCCTGAAAATTAGGTTTTTCCTCTACAAATGAAATAACAACCCATTCTGAAAACGGATTAATTCCGACTAACTTCCAAACACCTTTTAGTTACCAAAACACTAAACAATCCTTTGTCCTTCAAAGATATATTGATAAACAGTTTTTCACTAGTAAAAAACACAATATGATATAATGCTGATTAAAAAGTAAAATAATTGCCAGTTACTATAGGGTCATTCTACAGCTGTAAAGAATATAGGCTTTTGTCCTCTGCCACAGATCTGGACAGTGAAGTAATGAATGCCATTAGCAGAAGTCATAGCACTGGAAGAATTTTAAGGCAAGCTTATCACAAATTCCATGTTCAGCCACACTCCTAAAAAAGGCAGCCACCTCTGCTACTCAAAGGCATTAACTTGAAATGCTTACGATCCCCTTAAAATATACACTGAAGAAAGTGTGAATAATGATAAATTCCAAAATTGTTCCATGCCCATACAGATTTTGTAAACACAGTTTAGCCAGTAAAAATACACATACACTTACCTCATCCCTTGCAATCAGTGTTATGAAAGCACCTTGCTTGTAACATTCAATAGCAATACATTTTCCAATTCCACTGGAGCCTCCAGTTACCTAAGTTATGTGAAAATGGCAGTGTCAGTCCACTGGTCTCACTCCTTCTCCCATGTGACAACAGTCAAGTCAAATGAAAATTTATAAAAATACACTGAGATTTGAATATTACCAAATGAGGTAAAAGCATTGAAGGTACATTCAAGTTAAGTTTAGTCATTGAACATAAATGAAAAATTAAATCTGAATAGACAGATAAGAATTTATTTCTATTCCAAACGCAGTTTTATCTCAGTAGCATTTTTTGCTCCTTTATCACATCAGACACTTAGACCCATTCCCATGTGGGTGTTCTCATATGCTTGACCAAGTTCTGTATGTTATTTCCAAAAGCCCAAGTAGTTAAGTTTGAAATCACTGTTTATGTTAGCCATAATAATACAATTACATACATGTTGCCCCTTCATACCTCGTCCCAATAGAAATTATTTGTGAAATTAATGGTTGTAGATTGCCTGCTGAAGATACCATCACACAAACAGAAAATAGATTATTATAATTTTTTTTTTTAAATCCATTAATTCAACAGCTGACGCTGTACAGTATTTCTCAATCCTCTAGTCTGGACCTTGGACTGTCTGTGCTGTTAATTCCAGTTTTATTGGGATGCCAGCACCTAAACTGCCATTACCTTTTTCCTCTAAACTGTAGCATTGAATAGTTTTATATGCAAGCAGGACACTAACAGCTCATCTACAGGTAAATGCGGGGCAAAGACTACAACCTTACATTGTAAATCACATGAGAGTATGCTGCCAAATGATACTAATATACAGGTTAAAGTCACCTTAACACTACTTTCAGTACACTCCCCCCCCCAAATAAACCTAGTTAAGAACTCCATGTGGAACATGCAGACATCAATGCTGACCTTGCTTTTTGACTAATATAAAAAGGTCTGTCTGCCTGACATTGCCTTTAGAAGTTGTTCATTAAGCCCAGTCTCAGTATGCCTGTGCCTTTGGTCCTTAAACAGTGGTATCTTTCCTACATATACAAATTACTGGAATTTTCTTTTAACAGCATATTAAAAGGTTATATTTGAGAAAATACTGCAGAAAAATGCCTAAAAGCAGTCATAGTAAAAATAATTCTGCTGAAGAAACAAGTTCTGAAATACACATTTCCTAATAATTACAAAAAGAGGAAGCGATTCACATTGCTCTGGCAATTGCCGTTTTTTGTTACCAAAAGCTTTCATAAGACTTCAGAGAAAATAAGGTATCACCTCCATTTTAAGTATGAGAAAACAACTGAAGAATTGAGCTAATTAGTGGAAGAGCAAAGAAAGATCCCAAGTCTCCAACTTCAAAACCTATCAAAAGCTTTATGTTGTCTTCTCATCTGCCAGCACCTCTGTTTAGTTTTCAGATGCATTATCCTTAAAATTCTTTCCACTCCTGGAGGCAGTAACATCAGAAGTAAACTCCCATGAGTCACTAAAACTTCTTTCACATGAGTATTTTATCAGTGTTAAACTTTGAGAATAGCCTGGTCTAAGTCAAATAACCACAGCAAACAAGGACTTACAACACGGTCAATGAGCTTCTGCCTGGTTAGTCTGCAGTCACAAATGGGCCAAGAATGGGTGTAACATTCACAAAGACTAATTTCAGCTCTTTAGGCTTCCTCTATTATTAGAGATAGCTACTTCAAGTTAGCTTCTAATCGATTCTCTCTGCGTAATTTGCTTCACGCTACACTAACCTTTGAGGATGATTCCAAGATGCATGCCCTTTTCTAGAGATGTGAAACCTGGTCTGCAGTACTCTGAAGCAACGATGACTGCTTGAAAAGTTAAATCAAATCCATAAGAATCTGTGTGCTAAGGATTTGGGACTTCAGCAGAAATGGCTTTCGAGATTTCAGTCTCTGAAAAGGTTAAAATACTCATTTTGATGCATTCAGGCAGACCTCTGTTCTACAGCACTTGTGAGCTGCTTCTACAGGTTTTTAAGGGCAACCAGGTAACATCAGCACTTGAACTAATCAATGTGCATGGAAGATTGCTCCAATTCGTTTTTGGCACAGCAGAGGCAGATAGCTGATTACTACATCCAGAAATGGCTGAGTATCATAAACAGGTCAATTATGCCAGTGCTTGAGGAATTCTTTGAAGGTGAAGGTACTGGCAGCAAGCCTCTGGCTTGTCAGACAACGCTAACATTCATTTCAGAAAGACAAGGTCCAGAGTCATGCAAGAAACAGGAAAAGAAGTTTTTACTCACAGTCATACCCAAGAACACTGAATATGGCTCCTGCCAGAAAGGTCAGTGACAAAAGGATGTATCAATTAACTGGGAATGTTAGCATTTAGGTAGAAGGCTGTTGCTAGTGTGGGGGAGGTTGTTACTAATATCCACGTAGAACCACAGAAGGGTTAGAAGGGACTGCTAAAGCTCAGCTAGTCCAACCTGCAGGCAGCAAGCAGGAACATCCTCAACGGGTTGCTCAGAGCTCCATCAAGCCTGATTTTGACTGTCTTCAGTGATGGGGCTTCTGACACCTCCCTGGGCAACCTGTTCCAGTGTTCTACCACCCTCAGATTAAATGTCCAATCTTTCAGGAACATTCATCACAAATGTTAATGTAACAGGGTAAAAAAACCAAACCCTAACACTAGTGAAAACTTTGCTTTGTGTTGCAGTGAAGTCAGCCTCAGCAAATTCATGAAGTCTACTATATAGGTAAGTCACTGACATAGGTGCTCTGAAGGAAGAGCATACATTTACTCCATTAAATAAGATGTTATTACAGTTACTCTTGTGGCCAACAGTTCTGCAGTACTACTGCACTTCATTAGTCCCAGACACTTGAACTCTCACTGATCCTGTCTTCGGATTCCGTCATAACCCAGCCTCAGAGGAGCTAGCAAAAATAAAAACCTGGTCACAGCAACTCAAAACACAGACTAATTTCTTGACAGGAAGGAACAATTAAATCCTAGTATTAATTCAGATGTTCAGAATGTAATAGTACCAGCCCTTGAGCACTGCTATTGAGCTGTCTATGTCTGAGAACAACACAGTACCAAATTAGCTATTCCAAAAAAAAAAAGGCATAGCTCCAACTTACTGAGCTATGATCCTTGGCAACAGAGTTCAGCTTGTATGGATTCTCCCCTTGATAAATGGAAATGCTGGATTGAGGTACAAATTCACAGTACTGGGAATTTGCTTCAATTAATGAAACAGTGGAACTGCAAATTACAGAGCTGTCACCAAGAACGATCAAAAGCAAGACCTGACTGATACAGTATCTCGAACAGAGATTATTAAACTTCACTTAGCACTGGATGCAAGCTGGCTTCACACTTTTTTAAAGAGTGCTCTGACAGAAGACACCCAGTTCCACTGAAACAGAACATCCTTCTAATCTGCTCTAAGTAGTTAGTATGCCTGATCAGACTCAAAATGACCTCTTGTCAAACTACTTAGATACACCCAAACCAAGCTACAATGCTGTGACACCAAGTTTGCATGCCCTTAAAGCTGACTGCAGTTGTCAAGCTGGGCTCTGCATAGAAGTGCTGAAACTACTTCTAGACTAGAGATGACCCTTATAAATATGGATTTGGCATGCTCATCCTGAACTATGTGCAAATGAAGGCTCCTTTTCCACCTGAACGGGACCGTTGAAAGCAAAGAACATCTTTACATTTCCTTCTATTGTTAGTCCACAAGCTCTGAGAAGCTGCATTCATATCACTAAGAACTGTTGGGTTTTTTCCACTGAAATTTCAACCTACTAGAAAGATTAAGGCTGAAACAAGAGGAGTAAAGTTGGTATTGGTCTTTCAGCAAAGAGTTTCTAAACATCACTCCTGAGATTTACAGAAAGATGCTTTTGCCCTAACATCTACAGGTTTTGTTTCATTCTGCTCCATCAAGCAAAGCACCTTTGTAGAGAAATGCAAAGAAAGAGCAGAGAATGTGTGTGCAAGACAGGTGTTATATTCCCCCAACAGCAGTTAAATGCGATGCAAGTGAGCACAGTGCACATGAAGCAGTGATAACTGCCTTAACCTGTTTTCATTTTCCTCCTACTACAACCAGATACAAAAATAGTAGCTTATTCTCACAAAGCAGGTGACATGTATTAGTGTGTAGTCTTAGACTCATAGAGAAAGTTACAACAAAATAAAAGATATACAAAGCCTTCCGGATTTCAAAGTGCAAAGTTGTTCAGCACAAGAAGCAGCAGCTCTGCTACCCCGAAAGACTTTCAAAACCTGCCTGCATGTGTTCCTGTGCAACCTGCCCTAAGACATCCTGCTTTGGCAAGGAGGTTGGTCTGGCTAATCTCTGGAGGTCTCTTCCAACCCCTATCATTCTGTGATTCAAAAACACTTTCCTGTTTATGCTAGAAGCAATACAAGTAATGTTAGACATCTAAAAAGCATTTTGTTTTAAATAAGCTAAATTTGATGTTTGAGCTAATTTGGTAATTTTATTTAATAGGGCTCACTGAGGTCACCAAAATACATGGCGGGTAAGAGGGAGGGTAAAACAAAACAAAACAAAAAACCAACAAAAGAGAAGATTACATCATTAGTAATTCAGAGTGAGAGTCTACAGCCCACATAACTGTCCTGTTCTTTTGTAAGAAAAAATGAGGCTCCTATGATGATGATTCCTCCATCAAGCATGCCTTGCCTAGAACACTGAGTGCTTCCATTATGTAAACGACTCCGGGAAAGGACAGATGGAAAAAGTTAACAAGTTTACTGCTTCAAGTTTCTATCCCAAATGGCAGCTGGAATCAGTTACTTTCCCATAATCCAAACATGTATTAACTACAATTGTTAAGAGTGAAGGGAAGTATTTATAATGAAGGATTAAGAGTGAAAAGAATGCTGGCTGAAGTTGAAAATTCACTAACTGGTTTGTAATAGTCTCTGAAGTTGCCCAAAATGACCTCCCTTCAGAAATATTAACAGATATATTTACATCATACTTTCAAAAGGCCCCATTAAAGAATTTGTAAATAAGACTGCCTCTGCTTCAGAAAAACAATTTATTCAAGTTTATCTTAAAATATATATATATATATTATCTATTTACTGTGCAATGGTAATCATTTGCCCTCTTGAGAGAGCTAAAGTAGCTAAATATGCAATTCACAGGTCTTTATTCCTTTATGTCTATGGCTTTAACTGGAACCTCACAGATTACCAAATGGTAATCCACAGTCTTATCTGAATCAAATCATAAACAGATTTTGGTATTTTTCTGCAGGAAGACTTCAAAGAAGTCCTTCAATGTTATGGTCCTTAAATATTTTCATTAAGTCTCTCAAGTCATTTCGGTTAGCAGAGAACACTTGGTCTCAGTATACAGTGTAAGAATTCACAACAGTTCTGAGTTACAGTACCATCATCCAGTACTTTTTCTTATGCGCCACACTAGAAAATTTGAAGTGTTAATGTACAAGTGTCCAGCATTATTAATGGCATTTACAAACCTAAGAATTAGTGAACTCTAAAACAAATGCTCCGTATTTCATTAGTTTACATGAATACTTACAAAGCATAACTGAAATAAAAATAAAACAAGACATTCTGCCAGTAGTGACACCAATAAAATTGTTTGCAAGTGGATTTTGGCTTTATATAAAGTTAAATTTCTCTACAGCTTTTTACCTCCATCAATATATTAATTAAGTTACTTCCCTAGCTGAACTTCTAATTTTATAAGACTTATGGCATACTGTTTTAAAGATTTTCACTGATATCAAATTAAGCTTCAACTGCTACTATAATTAGGGGCAGTAGTTATAGGGAGTGGTTATAGATCACTTTCCTAACAAGAATATTCACATAATTTTCAATGTCAATGTTTCTAAATGAATCCTTCTGATTAGAACCACCAGCACAGGAGCCTTTAAAGCGCTTAACAAGAAAAGAACAGGCAGAACTTTACTCCACTCTGGTGAGATCCCACCTGGAGGACTGCATCCAGTTCTGGAGACCCTATTACAGGACAGATCCGGACGTGCTGGAACACGTCCAGAGAAGGACCGCAAGGATGATCAGAGGGCTGAAGCTCCTCTCCTATGAGGACAGACAGAGAGTTTGGGGATGTTCACTCTGGAGAAGAGAAGGCTCTGAGGAGACCTTGTTGGGGCCTTCCAGTATCTGAAGGAGGCCTACAGAAAAGCTGGGGAGGGACTTTTTAGGATGTCAGGTAGTGATAGGACTAGGGGGAATTGAGCAAAACTAGAAGTGGGTAGATTCAGATTGGATGTTAGAAAGAAGTTCCTCACCAGGAGGGTGGTGAGACACTGAAACAGACTGCCCAGGGAGGTGGTGGAAGCCCCATCCCTGGTGGTCTTTAAGGCTAGGCTGGATGGGGCTCTGAGCAACCTGATCTAGTGTAAGGTGTCCTTGCCCACAGCAGAGGGGAACTAGATAAAATCCTCGAGGTCCCTTCCAGCTCTGGGACCTCGATATTCTATGACATAATCAATACATACACACACATATATATATGCGCATGTATATATATATAAAAAAGCAAAATTTTGGAACAAAATCAATTATTTCTTGCTATTCTATTTCTGCAATGTCGCAGAAGGCCCTTAAGTCTGCTTTCCCTTTGCTTTTACACAGCATTGAAGACTTCCTCCTTAAGAAGCATTACTTCTGTGGAAAGAGCCATAACCAGAGAACCTTAATGGAAGCTTGGACACACCTCAGACAATACATGATGCTGTAAAGCCAGTTACAGCATTCAAGTAATACCTATTGCATAAAGCGACTTGGGAATACTGTTGTAATTTGGACAGGTCTAAATTACTCTGGGGACAGCTCCATCTTCCAAATACAACACAATCAAAACAAAATACAAACGACACTATACAGAGTTAGAGATAATAATGAAAAAACCCCTCAGCTGGAAATTAACTTGTACCTAGAAGGTGTAACTTCTGGATTGTCCCAAAATCCCACTGTAATAAATACAGAAGTGCCTACTTGCCCCTTAAAAGGAAATTTAACCAAGCAGTAAACTAAAGCTTCTCTGCATGAAGCATAGAGATTTAAAGCTAAGTTTAAAGATGATTGCAAGACCCTGATTCTTTCTAACACTTGACTCATTTGCTCTCACACATCCAAATTCACTACTTAGTGATTGGTATTGTTTCCTTTCCCCCAGCCACCCATAGAACTTCCAGCAGTGTACTACTCAATAACTGTTTCAACAGTATTTTCTTCTGAAGACTTTCTTCTAAAGACTTAATTCTACCACCTTGACTACAGTCAAGGTCTACTGTCATAGACATCCAAATCTATGTACTTAAAGAGGAAACGGTGCCTGACTATCACCTGACCACTTCTTTTGTATTAGTCATGCCGTTTTCTCAGATCTGACTTGTCTTTTAGCACATGTCATGTCAAACAGACTTTGCCGTTTGTTTATGAGCACACATGCCACTGAAATATCTTGGGAGATGCTAAAACAAAACTTAAGGTAAGCGGCAACTTCGAGAGTACACTAGGAACGCCTCAAGAAGTCAACATTAAGGCAGAAGATGGTCTGCATTTCTGGTGACTCAGAAGACTGCCTTAAGCCAACCGAGACGGACAAGTGGTTGTCAAGAGTCATCAGCACGGGTCATTTCCTTATCGTTCAGACTTGTGGCTCCCATGTTTTGGTAGCTCGGGGTGCTACAGCGAGCAGCCAAGATTCCTCGCAAACCAGGAGCACCCCTAACACTGAACCTCCCCAGAGCAGGCCTTTCCCACCAGCCCAGACCCTGGTGGCGCAGAACACCACCCTGCAGACAGCTGCCGCCCGCACACTCCGCCAGTACCCCCTTCCCTCGCCGCTCCCGTGATCGAGAGGCATCCTCCGCTCACCCCTGATGGAGCGAGGCCTTCCTTGTGGGGCCCCTAAATCCCACCATACCCGTCGGCTGCCCGCCTCGCTGCCAGCGGGGCATTCCCTCCCACAGCGCTGCGCGACCATCTCGGAGGGAGCAGCCACGACTCAACACACAGAACGGCTGGCGGCGGTTGGCAACGAAGCCCTCTCCCACCCATCCCACGGCGCGGCGGGAAAGGCGCAAAGGCCGACGGCCGGCGACCCGCCGACCGCCTTGCTGCCTCGGCGCAAGACTGGAAGGGGCAGCGAAGGAGACCCCTTCCCCCCACCTCGCGTTTCCCTCCCGGGCCGCTTCACTCACCACGACATGAGCGCCGGGCAGCTTGAGAGGCTTGGGGCTGATGAGCGGCGACACCATGTAGAGAAGGAGGACGAAGGTCACGATGAATGCGACCGCCAGGAGCAGCATGACTCGGGCTGCGCTCGCGGAAGGGTCGCGGCAAGCAAGGATGCAAAACCCGTCAGGAGGCGGCTGCGGCCCCTGCTGCTCCCGGCTGCTGCGGAAAGGGGTCGCCGATCACAGCCCGGCGCAGCAACCGCCCGCCTGCGCCGCGGCACCTAGCGGGAGGGGAACGGCGCTGCCACCGGGCCAGCGAGGGGGCGGAGAGTCCGGCAGCCATTCCGCCAACCGATTGGCTACCGAGGCGGGCACGGGCCTGTGTTCTCGGATTGGCCGGCGAGGGAGGAAAGGTGCACACGGATTGGCCGAGAGGCGGGACGAGACTCGGAGATTGGAGCCCGCGGGCGTTTGCAGGGTCATCGTTGGAGGCAAAGAGTGGCGGGGAAGACAGAATTCATCTCGAGGAGGCGGGGATAGGGCGGGCGCCCCCTATGGGTGGATCGGCAGCGCTTCGGCTACCGCTTCTCGGGGACTTTGTCTAGTCACAAAGGGCAGGCGACCGCTTCCCGCCGAAAGAAGGGTGGAGGCGGAGGTGGGGACGGGGCGGGGCTGCGGCGCCGTGAGGCGAGTGACAGCTGTCCGCTGCTGGGGCCCAGGGGAGGGGACGGCGACGGGGTGGCTTCTGGAAGCCGGGGGCGGCTTGTGCCGAAGGTGCAGTGAAGGCTTCACCGAAGGTGAGCGAAGGCACGCTTCAGCCTGAGCAGTTCGGCCCCTGGGGAGAACCTGGCTTTTAGCGAGAGGCTTTCTTGGAGAAGTCCCCTTCCAGCGGGCTTGCCGCTGCCGTCCGTCTGGAGATGGCTGGTGTGTACGAAGTGCTGGGCCTGAGCACCCCTTCTGTCAATAAACACCAGGTTTGGCAGGCGAAGGTAAACATAAGTATAGCTGTAGTAAGCACTCGGATCCCTCGTGTGCTTACGGAAATGAGTATTAAGCACCCGATTGTACACAAACTTTTTAATACGTTGCCCGAGGTTACCAGTTTCCACCATTAAAATGGTGATTTGTCAGACCGTCTGTTGAGCATGCACTCGGCACGGGGCAGAGAATACTCCCTGGCGTGGAAAAACATCGTTTGTCAGTGAGGCAGTGAACAAAACATTTAACGAACGGTAATTAACTGACTGGAGCATGGGTGGGTTTTCAGACCTGTTTTACATCGTGACATCCAGTCAAAACAAACGGGAATTCTGTGAGACTTGGTTTCTGAAGCAGTTTAGCTCCACTGCTTTCCTCTGGCAGTTAATAGTGCTCCTTTGTTCTAAAAGCTAATCTAAATGGTGGGGCTTTTTCCCAGTACACTGTTCCCTGCAGGGTGGACCCACAGAGGTTTTGTGTTATTTGTGTGGAAAAAGAAATAATAATTAAAACCAATGTGATGGTTTGGGAGTTCNAGAACACAAAACATACATAAGACACTCAGGCTTGAAGTCTCGGTCTCTCTAGCTTTTTGCCTTCTCCTCTCTGCTAACCTAACCACTTTCCTTCTAACCCCCCTGGCCAATCCTCCAAACTCATCTTGTGCGTAAGCCAAACCCTGGGGTAAGGTATGGGGGTGGGAAGGAGGTGGAAGGGTGGTTGGGAGCCCCTCCTGGGGACTCTGATTTCTGGGAGGGGTATTGTGTTTTTGTATTACCTTTAACTTGTATATTTCTGTAACTATTCATGTCTATTGTGTAAATCTCTGCTTGTATATTGTGCTAAGTTGTAAATAGAGCTTCAGTCCTTAATTTCCAGCTGGCTGAGTCTAGTCTGGGTGATTTTACAAAGTACAGGGGGCGGGGGGTAGGGCAGGGAAATCCCAAAACATCACACTTATTTATTTCATATAGATGACTTGATGTTTTTTTGAATTTGTGGTGTAATTATTTGTAACTCAAAAAGTCCCTCAGATTACTGTTTCTCAGTAGTCGTTGACTTGTAGATAATATTAAAAAAAAAAAAGGAAAAAAAACAATCAACAACCAAAAGGCCCTAGGCAAGAGGGTGTGCAGAAGGGTGTGAAAATAATATTGGAGAGGAGATTAGAAGTAGTGAGTAGGTGGAAATGGGAACAGAGATGTGGGCAGGGATTATGCACTTTTCGAAGTGAGAACAAAGGACCTGAATTTGATGTACTGAAAGGATCTGAAACCAAGAATTAGTCCCGAAATAGGACTATGCCTTTGGTGGCGTTTTGAGTTTGGTGCTCCAGCAGCATGAGGAAGTGGGAGAAGGAAACTGTGCAGGAGTAAGGAAGTGATTGTGCCTTTATACTTGGCTCTGTTGAGGCCACAGCTTCAGTACTGTAGTCAGTTCACAGTATAAGAAAAACACTGAGATCCCGGAAGGTGTCCAGAGAAGAGCAATGAGGCTGGTGAGGGATTTGGAGGGCATTTTATATGAGGAGTGGCTGAGGGAACTGGACTTGTCCAATCTAGAGAAGAGAAAGCCAAGGGGAAATCTTACTGTTGGCTACAGCTACCTAAAAGAAGGTTGTAGTGAGGCTAGTGTTGGTCTCTTCTCCCACATAACTAGTGATAGGATGAGGAAATGGGCTTAAGTTGTGCTGGCGAGGTTTAGACTGGATATTGCAAAAAGAAAGAGTCACGAGGCATTGGAGCAGGCTGCTCAGGGAGGTGCTGAAGTTGTTCAAGAAGTGTGTAGATGTAGTGCTTCAAGATACAGTTGCATGGTCACGGTAGTTGGGTTGATGGTTGGATTTGATCTTAAATGTCTTTTCCAACCTTCATGATTCTGTGATTATGATACTAGCTGCTACAGTTACAACAGCAGCAGCTACAGTGACAACAGCAGAAGCTGATTAGTGGTACATCTAATGAAATAGATTAAGTTAGTTTTATTAGCAGAAGTCAACATGAGATGTGGACTGGAAAAAGCAGTAATCAAACATGTTCATTTCCTTTTATACTCAGGGCAATCTATATGTGTTATCTTTCCAGCAATATTAATGCAAGAGAGAAGATTTATCAGGTAGTATCTATAGACTATTTATAGACTTCCACTGCAGAAGCTGATGAGACATTCAAAACTCAAATGTCAGCACTGGGGAGATAAAGCAAAGCAGACAAATCTGTCTTTCACAATATAACATCACTCAACATCAAGGTGAGATGAGGGCATGAATGCAAGAAATAATCTGCAGTCATTCTCAGTAAAGCAAAGGTTAAATAAATTGGTAGAAGATCTTTAAAAGCCCTGAACCCATGATGTGGTCCTGATCAGTCAAAGTTACGTGACACACATATCTTGCTAAACACATGAACTTGATGATCTTTGAGGTCTCTTCCAACCTTGCTTATACTGTGATACATTTTAAAAGCTCTTCAAGATTAGTGTGGAGTTCCCTTACAGCAGATTTTATGGAGAAATATATACTGGGATTTGTGGGTTTGGGGTTTTTTTTGGCTTACAGGCCACCTTACAACCTTAGTCTCGACAATAAAGCTCTGATAATAGTCTGCTGTTGCTTTGTTCTCTGTATTGTAAAGTGTCGTGTATTTCTGTGTGAAAAATACATTCAAAAGCAAAGACCTTATGAACTGCAATTAAATCCCCAGCGGGTTTTACCAATTCTTTTGTAGTATGCCAGTGGAAACTAAGGTTTGCCCTCCTTGAGTGTTCTGGTTTGTATTCATCTCATATGACCTCATTCACTGAGAAAATGCATTCCTGGCACAAGGGAATTGTTTACTATAGAGTTGCTTTCTCAATGACTGTGGAATGAGAAATTGAATGCTAATGTAATCATCACTCTCCACTCCAAACAGCAGCTGTACATATAGCAATACTTAATTAATCTGACCTTCATAAATAATGTCATAAAGTGTATAATTTAAAAGATCAAGCTGACCAATATCCGTATGTACCCTGAGGATGGGGAGGGAAACAGAATGGATAAAGCATGCTTATTGCTTTGCTAATTAATCTTTAGAAGAGGCATTAAAATGGCAGTGATACCTTTAGACAAGGAGAAGGAATACAAGTAGATGAAAGCAGCCAAGCCATGAGAGCTGTTGCAGCTGTGGTTTTTCTGCTTCCTCAGTTTTGTTAATTTAATTTTTTCGATAGACTTTTGCAATTGTAGTTTTATGAGTCGAGGTATTTCATACGAACCAAAGTGTAGCAACTGAAGAATCAGAGTGGTCATTTAAACACAAGAAACAAATTTGTCAGTTGGTAGTACACAGCACAAATGGCTGGTATTACAAGTGCCCTTTTGACCTGCTTCATAAAAGGTAAGTGCTCCCAAAATACACTAGGTAGGATTAAAAGAAATGTGCCTTATTTTAAGATGCTTTCAGGAGAAGGGATGATGTTTTAGAATAACAGGTAGAAAGGCTGCAGCCTCTAGCCCCGGAGTCAGTCTTATTATATGTCTACTCACTTGAATTTTCTGCTTGTGTTTTCTGCATATTGGGAGGGGGAAGGTGAAACCAGGATCTATAGACTATACTGTGAGAAAGCTGGAAACTTCTTGAAGTGATTTCCATCCAGCCTGTCCTACTGCATTTAGAAAAAGAAACAGCAGGGAAAGTCACTTCTGTGGCCAAGGAAAGCAACTTTTTCCTTTTATTCTTCCAAATTAACTTGCTTTCTTTTCTAGGCTTTCCTGTTTTTCTGTAGTCGCCATAGGTGTGCTCTCCAACAACCTTCTTGAGAAATGAGCATTAATGGCTACAAGAGGTTAGGCCCATGTTAGTAATTCTGGGATCCTTGTGAAGCTCCAGGTTTTAGAATAATGGCAGTCTAGATGGGTGGTTCCTGTCAACCAACCTTCTTGATCCCTTAGGTCTTGAGGAAGGAACATAAGAGCTGCTGTGTTTGATTATAAAAGCATCTAACATACTACCTGCCCCTGACAGTTGTCTATAGGGGATACTTGGGAAAGAGGACAGAAATGGTGGTCTGGGTATGGTGGTGACTAATGTCATGTGGCAGAAATACATAGCGGTTGTCTGCCTGGGTCTGCTTCCT
This sequence comes from Ramphastos sulfuratus, assembly GCA_013399055.1. NCBI lineage: Eukaryota > Metazoa > Chordata > Aves > Piciformes > Ramphastidae > Ramphastos > Ramphastos sulfuratus. Next base: position 22,117 of record WBNM01001496.1, on the reverse strand, counting down.
CGACGAAAGAAATGGGCCCCATGTAGTTGGACTACAACAGGCTGTGCACTGGTCATCATGCTGGGCAGAGATCAAACAACTGTCCTTGCATTGCAGCATGAAATAGTGCTGCATTCCCAGAGTGCTACTCAGGCCAGAATACCCTGATAGGTACCTTCTCTGATGGAGAACTGTCAGGCTGATCTTGTGGGTCTTCCTCAGAGATTTACAGTGCTGCCATGCTCAGCATATCCAGGAGGTGCTTGCTTGCAGAAGGGGTAGATCCCAGTTCTCTCATAGCTGTCAGCTGCTCCAGGTGCCCTTATCATGATGAACTAAGGCAGGGCTGGTGGCCCACAGGCTTCAGCAGAATCAATCCCCAAGGTTGCTAGTGCACAGGCAGATGGCGTTTGTAGGCAGCCTGGGCTGAGGTCATACCAAGGCTGCTTCCTGGGAGCAGAGGAGGTGTTGGTGACTGACTGTTTGGTACAAAAGCAGGTGACATCTACATATTTAGCTTTGCTGCCTGCCTAGTTTCCTAGGGCTTCTGCAGCTGCTTTGGCATGAATACACTGGAAACAAAAATGCCGAAAGCACTGCTCGAATCAGATTTTTGTCTCCACGCTGTTCTTCAAGCCTATTTCACTGTTTAATGTGCTTGCCCTAAGTATTTAAAAGGCAAAACAGCATCCAAAATTACTAACTCATTCATTGTGAGTTATATATCTGTTATAACTATTTTTTATTTGATGCTGAAGTAACTGGACTGATTATTTTGCATATTGAGCAGTAGATCTATTGAAATAAAATTCATGACAACCCAGTAGTAAAAGGAAGTGTTTACTGTCTAATTTTAAAAGGCACAAATTAAACTTGGTACCAAGATGATCCTCAATTTCAGTTAGTAGCTGTGTTTCTTCTCATTTGGTACACCTACTTATACCAGCCTTCACGCTGGAATAATGATTCGCTGTTCACACTTGGACATAAGAGACGCCTTTAGGTTGCTAAATATTCCTAGGGATGCTGTGGATTATGGGTTGGAAGAGAAGTCTGAGCAGCCTCCCTCTCTTTGGGTGGCATGGAAAACACACCAGAGCAAATCATTCTTGAAAGCAGGCAAGAACGGGTACAGAATGAACATCTAACTTCATAGCCTTCCTTTGCAGTGGAAGGCTTGGTGCTAAAACTTTTTGGCATCTGTAAGAAGGGCCCACAGGCTTTTAGCACATTAATTTTGTTTCTGGACACGAAAGCACCCATTCTCAGTTGTTCTTATGGCCTCAAAAACTAATGTTTGCATAGACAATTACAAATGCAAGTTTATATTACAAGGTAGCACACATGACAGCAGCAGTCATCTGACTCAAAGAGGCCACAGACACACAAAGTGTTTGTTTGCTTAACCCAGAAGCCATGACAGGGTCCCCAGCGCCTCGCTGCCATGGCCCACTACATTCTCAGTCCCTGGGAATCCACTGCTGGGTCACCGTAATTGAACATGTACAGGAAAATCCACTGTGCAAATAGAAGGTATGAGCCAGCACAGCTTTACTAAGGGCAAGTCCTGCCTGACAAACATAGTGGCTTTCCACAATGGTGTAACTACATCAGTGGACAAGGGAAGACCAACTGATGTCACCTAGCTGGACTTTTGTAAAGCCTTTGACACATCATCTCATTGACCACATCATCTCATGAGGTTCAATAAGGCAAAGGGCAAGGTCCTGCACCTAGGTCAGGGCAATCCTCAATATCAATACAGGCTGGGGAATGATGAAATTGAGAGCAGTCCTGCAGAAAAGGACTTGGGGGTATGAGAAGCTGGACATGAGCTTGCAGCCCAGAAGGGAAATTGCATCATGGGCTGCATCAAAAGAAGCACAGCCAGCAGGTCAAGAGAGGTTACTCTGCCATTCTGCTCTGGTGAGACCTCACTTGGGGTGCTGTGTCCAGCTATGAGACCTGCAACATAAGAGAGATGTGGACCTGCTGGAGTGGGTTCAGAGGAGGGCCACCAAGATGGTCAGAGGGCTGGAGCACCTCTCCTGTGAAGACAGGCTGAAAGAATTTAGACTGTGCAGCCTGGAGAGAAGGCAGCTCTGGGGATACCTTATAACTACATTTCAGTATCTGAAAGGTACCTACAGGAAGGCTGAGGAAGAATTGTTCAGAAGGGCTTTTAGTGATGCGAGGAGGGGCAGTGGTTTGAAACTGGAGCAGGGTAGATTTAGGTTAGATGTAAGGAGGAAGTTCTTCACAATGACAGTGGTAAAATACTGGAACAGGTTGCCCAGGGATGTGGTTGAGTCCTCATCCCTGGAGACATTCAAGCTCAGACTTGCCCAGGCCCTGGGCAGCCTGATCTAGTTGGAGGTGTCCCTGCTGACTGCAAGAGTGTTGGAGAAGATGACCTCTGAGGGTCCCTTCCAACACAGTGCAATCTGTGAAAGTTTGGGGAAGTACACTGGTGAGTTTGAAAATGTAGTTGACCAAAACTGCCTTTCTCTTAGGTTTAGTAAGGCAAATACAATTTTCTCTATTCTGCCTTGCATGCTGGCTAAGAAGATTTTCATTTTTGCTAATTCCTGATGAAAAAGTTACTGGTTTTCTAATAGCAGGCATGCAGAAAGCTTGTGTCTTGAAGGCCTTCATCCTAAAATTTGTCTGTAGAGCTATTGGAATTATCATATTTCAAGATGTGAGGCATATCAGTCTTCTCTGGAGATGTTTTAGCTTTCTAGACCTTCCTCCTGCAACCTTCCACTTCATTGCAGTAGAGCCTTTCCTCCACCAGCAAAACCAGGTGCTGCAACTCCTATCCTGCCTCACAGTTCTGTGCTGGTGGGAGCTGCTCTCTTTTCCAACTGTCATAGGGAAAAAGCTGAATTGCTGAGTGCATGAAGATCTGCTGACAGGAGAGAGCAAAGAACTTGTACTTCAACAGGGAACCTATGCTTTGGGATGATGGAAGAGGAGAAGATGCCAGTGCCGTGTTTACTGTGGAAAGGTGTCTACCTCCCACTGGAAAACTGGATAAGGAGAAAAAGGCAAGAGCCTTGCAGGCCAAAGAAACCCTACTGACTCATTTAACAAGCTGAGAGCAGCAAGATGAGGATTACTAAGGTTTCTTCTGTCCTCGCTGCCTGCCTGGATGTGTATCTTCATGAATGCTTTCACTTTTTAGCCAGGTAGGGAACATTTTTCTGATTATATTTTCAGCAACTTCTAATCTGTTTCTTTCACTTTACCTGACTTCTGCTCAGCATCTTGATGGCCAAGTTGCTCCCACCCAAGCTGCTAGTGTTATTTTTCCAAAACAGGCAAAAGTCTGTGAGTTACGTTGTGCCTTTGGAAACATACCTCTAGGTAATCCGGAAATGTACATGAGTTTGCTCTGCTTTGGGATTAAGCTACCAGTTATACCACCTCAAGTCAAGCCATGTCTATTACAGACACACTCACGTGATTCAGCCATATTACAAAAGCCCAAATTAATGATTTGCAGTCTTGGTAGGCCTCTGGTTTCTCAAAACCTACCCTTTGTAGGTGATCTTATTAAGTAGTTTCTGTGCTTGTAAAGCTACACCATTGCTCTACATATCTTCATGCCTCTCCTTGGCAACGTTTCACCTTTCTAGAGCTTCCCGACCTACCCCCACATTGCTGTGTGGGAGAGCTTCATACTCTCCCATTGCTCTTTGCTTTGTGGGCTGCACTCTTAAATTAAAATACTGGAAAAGCTGAAATTACCTATCCAGGGTTGTGCTAGGTTTCCTTTCAAAGCAATTCAGAGAACTTTGCTCAATCTTTTTACATGAATTAAGTCTATTTCCAGTTCCAGGTAACACACTGGATATACACAGCACTGGTAAGAGGTTGGTGTTTATTTCTTGGATGCAATTGCACAACATCTGCCCCTGTTATCAGCCCCTGATAAATTATCTGTGGCGTGCAGCTCACAGAAGCTGAGGTTATGCAATAAAAATTTAGAAGATCTCTTCTATATAGTTTGGTTCTGCTCTTCTAACCAAAGAAATGAGTGTAAAGCAGCTTGCTGAAAGGTTCAACCATTTCTCCCTCTTGCATTACTGAAATACATCAGAGTTGCTTGCACTCCTCAAAGCCTGTCCCCATCCTCTAACAGCACAGCTCATTGCCATCCTGCTGTCAGCCAGCAGGACAGCATGTACAGATGGGCTCTGTTGCCTTGAAGGAAGAAAGGGAAGTCAAGAGACATTCTTGTCAGCTTTTGCTTTGCTGCATATAAGCTTGCTTTGCTATAAACATTAGAGAAATATAGGAACATAAAGAGCTTTGAAGTTGTATTTAAAATGAATCAGTGCCTCATCTTACACTTGAAGGGAGAAAAAAATGGTGTGAAAGACAGAAGGTGAGTCAGGCAAAACAAAAAAGAAACCAAAATTAGAGAGAAGAAGGGGAAAAAATACTCAGAAGCAAGGGGAAAGAGGCAGGCTTAGCTTGTGAGTTAACATTCCACATCAAAGGAAAACTAGTGTAAACCTTTTTCTTCTTTTAAGGAGCATTGTGCATTTCCAATATCTACTGTGGTGAAGCAAGCACTTTACACAGAAGGCAGCCCAAGAGAATAAGCCTGATGGACACAAAACATGGAAACCATTTTATGCAGCTGACAACTAGGACAGAAACAGGACAGAAACTCATAAGGAGCCCAGAGCATCAGCATTGCTAGCCTCATTCCAGTGAATTTCCACCCTATGTCGGCTACAGGAAATGAGAGGCACAAACCTGTGTCTGACCTCTGTTTCTGTAGGTGCAGTTACTGCATGTTAAGCTTCAGACCGCCTAGAAAGAACACCACCAACTACATCCCTCCAAAAGAAAAATCCACAAATGCTTCAAAACCTTTGTTCCCTGCTGGACTGAGCCCATCTAAATCTGGAACAAGCAGAGATCTCACAGTGCTACAAGTGCTAGATGAAGGCAAGGTTGTAGTAACTACCTGCTCTGCATTTGGTGGGGTGTCACACACCTACAGGCACCCTTTTGAGGTCTTTGTGGCTAGCCTTTGTGTACAGGGATATGCACCTGTATCACAGCCCCCGGGGGTATTTATGTCTGTTTATGTAATGGCACAGAACCTTAGAGGTTGGAAGGGACCTCCAGAGATTAAGTCAACCCCCACTGCCAAGGCAGGATCCCCTGGGATAGTTCACACAGAAACTCATCCAGGCAGGTTTTGCAAGTCTCCAGAGAAGGAGACTCCACAACCTCTCTGGGCAGCCTGTTCCAGTGCTCCATCACGCTCACTGTAAAGAAGTTTCTCATCATGTTGAGGCAAAACCTTCTATATTCCAGTTTGCATCCACTGGTTATTGCTGCTGACCAGCACTTGACACCCACCCCTCAGATATTTGTATACATTGATCAAATCTCTCAGTCTTCTCTACTTCAGATGAAACAGCCCCAGGCTGGGCATCCCTTCACTGTCTTGAACTCATAGAATAGTTTGGGTTGGAAGGGACAAGGACGTTAAAGGTCATCTAGTTGCAATGTACCTGCCATGGGCAGGGATCACTTCCACAAGGCCAAGTTGCTCAAGGCCTCATCAAGCCTGGTCTTGACCACCTTCAGAGAGGGGACAGCTACAGCCTTCTTGGGCAACCTGTTTCACTGTCTCAGAATCAGAGAATGTTAGAGGTTGGAAGGGGCCTCCAGAGATCGAGTCCAACACCCCTGCCAAAGCAGGATCACCCAGGGCAGTGCATCCAGGCATGTTTTGGAAGTCTCCAGAGGAGGAGACTCTACAACCTCTCTGGGCAGTCTCACCACCCTTACTCTAAAGAATGTCTTTGCAATATCCTATCTATATCTGCCCTCCCCGGGCTTCAACCTGTTCCCTCTCAAACTGTGATGGAACAGGGAATATGAAGGGCAGATGGAAGATTCTAGGTTTTGTCAGCAGGCCCACGGAACTTCACTATGCTGCAACTACATAAAGTTTGCTGTCAGGCAGGCAAACCACCTGCTTGTATCCATACTTAGAGTGGACACATGCATCCTGGGTGTGAGGTTTTCAGGCAGGTAAAAAACAAACTAAAAAAAAAAATGTACAGAGACAGAACAAAGTCTGACATGAACATGCAAATCCACATCAAGCAAAAGCAGGTGTAAAGATTAAACAAAAAAAAAAAACACAAGACAACAGTTCTCCTCCCACTCTACTCTGCCCTGGTGAGACCACACTTCAAATATTGTATCTTGTTTTAGGCTCCCCAGTTCAAGACAGACAGGTATATACTGCAGAGGCTTCGACAAAGAGCTACAAGGATGGTTAAGGGACTTGAAAATCTCTGCTGTGAAGAAAGAACTGGTGCTGTGTACTCTGGAGAAGAGAAGGCTGAGGAGGGATCTTATTTACCTCTGTAGATTATCTGAGGGGTGGGAGTCAAGAGGAAGGGGACAGGCTCTTCTCAGTGGCACCTGGTAACAGGACAAAGAATAATGGATATAACCTAGAACACAAGTTCCACGTCAACACAAGATAAAACTTCTTTAACTGTGAGGGTGATGGAGCACTGGAACAGGCTGCCCAGAGAGCTTGTGGAGTCTCCTTTTCTGGAAACTTTCAAAACCAATCTGGACATGTTCCTGTGGGGCCTGCCCTAGGTGATCTTGCTTTAGAAGGAGGGCAGTGGACCTGATGATCTCTGGAGCTCCCTTCCAACCCCTAACATTCTACAATTCCACGATTGCTGTTCATTTGTGTACAGACCAAATCATGGCTGTGATGAATTCATTAAAACATCATCAAAACTTTTATGTGAGCTCAGGCTCAGCAGGGCAGGAGCATGAGCATTTCAAGTGGCATTTCAAATGGCACATTTGAAAACAGTAGTCAGCTACTTCTCCAGATTTTAGAAAATCTTGCCTTAAAAAAAACAAACACACCCACCAAACAGAAAAAGGCCTTGACAAGTCAGAGCCTCCTGGCTATAGCCTATGGAGACTTCCAGGAGGGGAGGAGAAATCATTATATGAATTCTTGTAATTTTTTTCCCCTCTAGCTCTTTTTAGACAAACAATTCACTTGACTCTTCCAGGGCCCAAATCACAGCTCTAAGTAACTGTCCTCATTTGCCATTGTATTTTCTGTATGAGATGGTGATCCTTATAGTAACTTTCTCAGTCCCTCATGTAGCTAACTCGATGTTGCTGAGGCACCTCTGCAGTAGCGGAAGGTAAATGCAGCCGAGATTTCTGTAACAAATTACCTGTGGACAGTCATTGGCCGACAGAGTGAGTCAGAGGAAATTACTGTTTATGGTTTACAGAACACACATGACAGAGCATGTTTGAAAGCTAAGTCCCTGCCTTGCATAGCTGAGATTTAAATTAGCTGAGACAGCAGAGAAGGAGGGAGGGTAAGCAAAGGCAAGTCTTGCCAATTCATGGCACAGTGCCTGGTAATAGGTCACCAAGCAGGAAAGTAAACTCTGGTTTCATTATCAACATCAGGCCTGCACTCGGGTGTTGGTAACTTATGTCCTGGAGATGCCTCAAAACACAATCAAGGCCTTTTTAGAAAAAAGCTGCATCATAGTAGTAGCTATCACATTTTGTTTTCGTGACTAATGGTAAGTCCAAATAAATGACCCCTAAAGCTTTAAGTATTTCTGCACAATGCTAGCAGGCTGTACATGTACCATGTTGCATGCACATAAGGTATGGACAGGTGGACTCTGGCATTCCTAAACTCTGTTCATGGGATGACAGGAATAAGTATCCTTGAGTGCTCATTCATCAAGTTGAAGCCTCTTACGTAGGATGAAAGATTCAAGAGTTAAACAGATGATGGCACAGAGCAGAGACCTTGTCAAAAGGCTACTATCATAAGGGCGTGTGTTTGTGTGTCTGGAGAGGTAGGGAGGGAGAGGAAGAACTGTAATTAGGTCACAGGGACCAAAAGAGAAAGGACAAGCTTATCTAATATCTAGGCTGTCAATAAACAAATGCCAGGAGACAGAATGAATGAACACTTGGGGTTTTTACACAGCTAATCATGACAGATAATTTCTGGAACAAAATCACTATATTAAAATATTGTTAATAAAAACCCGAAGAAAAATAAAATGGGGAAACACTGGAGCTAGGCCACAAAAATGACAAAAAAACCCACCTACCTGCACAAGAATAAAAGGAAGGATGTAGTTATAAGAATCAAGTATCTGTTGGAGAAGTGGTACAGTAGGAAGCAAAACAGTTCACCAAGTTCTTGCAATAGTTTATGTAAATTACAGGAATTGCTTTAAGCCAACCATGATTACTAGGATGAACCTGGTTAAGACTGAAAACATGTATGGAAGCCAACCATGAAACCAGATTGTCATTTTAGGAGAAGAAATACCAAAATAATATTCTGGCATATTTCAGCAAATTCAGAACTATTAGAAAGGTTCCCATCAGAAGCCTCAAAAATAACGTGGATAAAAAGTCAATATACATGCTCATTAGGAAGAACACTAAATAAACACATAGAGGTAATCAAAATGCTTGGCCAGAGAAATACCTGAAAGGAGGTTGTAGCCAGGTGTGTGTGTGGGGTTGGTCTTTTCTGCCAGGCAATCGGTGACAGAATGAGAGGACACAGTCTCAAGCTGCACCAGGGTAGGTTTAGGCTGGATATTAGGAAGTTCTTCACAGAAAGAGTGACTGGCATTGGAATGGCCTGCCCAGGGAGGTGGTAGAGTCACCATCCCTGGAAGTGTTTAAAAAGAGACTGGATGTGGCATTTGGTGCCGTTGATTAGATGGTGTTGGGTGATAGGTTGGACTTGGAAGATCTTGAAGGTCTTTTCCAATCTGATTAATTCTGATTCTGTGAGAACAATTAGCAGCTTGTTTCAGCTGACAGAAAGAGAACTACAATCAGATACCTGTAAAAGACAGGAGTATGAACCAAAGCTGATTCAAGAGTATCTCCCTAAGCTACAGCTGTTCTGGCCCGTTAACAAAAATGAAGACATAATCAAACACCAGCAGATGACTTGAAAAAATAAGCCAAACAGAAAGCTAAAAGGAAACGTGTACATTTTCACTGTGCTAGAGAAAGACAAACCAAAGCCAACAGGTAAACCAGGGAAGAAACCAGACTTGGAAATTTGAGGTTAGGCAGGCAACACGGGAAAACACGCAACAATTTACTGAGCTTTACAAACCTTATGAGTGTTATGTATGGAGATGTATACCACAAGTGACAGGAAATCCAAAGTTTCATTGTCAAGGTGAAGAAACTGAACAACATAACAAGCACATGTACAACTGATTTAAATTGAAAAACCTCTTTTACTCACAAGAAAGAAAATTACATTTTTTCATATTGCAGTCAGAGTAAGCAGGAATACTAAATTAAGAAAGAAAAAAAATAATTGTAAGCTAATTAGCCAAAGACAACTAATTCATCCAGTATTTACTGAGGTTTTGATTATGTAAAGCAAATATAACCTTTCATAAATTCTTTACAATATTTTCAATTAACACTGAAAATAAAATAGTGATTTTGTAAGCCCTCCCCCCAATATATTTGCTATCATATATTCTGGGATAACCCAGCTAAGAAGCTCTGGGATATGTAATCATTTCCATTTACAAAGCCAGAAAAAACAAAAAGTTGCCCTTGTAGCTGTAATTCTAAGCAGCAATGTTTATTTGGAATATATTTCTAAAAACAGCTTTAAAGATCAAAGATTAATGCTTCCATTCCAAACATCATCCCACGACCGAGCAAACAGCAAAATGTTAGTTTAAAACATTATTTTTTTTCCCCACTGTGAATGTAAGAGATTACAAAATTAAGCTTATGGAAACCTATAGGAAAAAACAAAAACAGTGCTCCTGAGAATTTTAAGATTGCAGTAAAAAAAGGTCAAAAAGGCAAATAGTTCAGAAAGTAGCTTCAAACCTCTGAGAGCCCTGCCAATATGTGGCTCACTTCTAAAGCATTAATGAGAGGCAACTATGAAAAAGCAATCCTGTTGCAATAAGGATTAAGTTTACTAGCCACAGCTGCCTGCACCTACACTGGAATTCATATCATCCCCTCTGCCACACCCCAAAGGTCCACAAAAAGATTTACAGTTCACTGATTGACATTTACATCTTCCAACTCAAAACAAAAGTAAAGCTGTTACTGAATGGTTCTGGAAAGAGTCACAATAGTAAACAAAAGCTCAGCACTTTACAGATTGAAGAAATTTTAACTCAAGTAGTTTAGTTTAGCTGTTCAAGACACAGAAACCGAAGTCTAAAAATAGAAAACAAAACAAAAAAAACCACAAAGCAGCAAATACTTGAATATAACATGGAAGAAATACTCAAAGAACATAGCTGATGTTGTGCCATAACATTTTACTTCATTTAAATACAGCAAATTTTGCCCATCCTATGATTTATAAAGCACACAAAGTATGTACAGAAAGGAAACCAAAGCCCACCGGCAGATGATCATCCATTTGTATATGTACATAAAACATACAGACACACACAAATGTGCAAAGTTTTTTTCTTTTATGCAAGTTAAGCAAAGCAGATGCAGGATTGGGTTGTACAATGTGATGGGGCACAAAAGTATTCCAGGTAATCCTAATAATTTCTCATATGTACAGCCAGTGCAAACTTACAAGGCACAAACTCAGTGCTGACACCGTAGTGTTCTAAGTCAACATTCAGGCACAAGTCAATTCTCAGTTCTTCAGAGAAAAGATCAGTGGAAGTGCTGCTTCTATACCAAAGTGCCAGCCTTCTCTCAAAAGTTTCAGCACTAAATTGATGTAACCTATATGCAACAGTTATCACGGGGGTGCTGAGTTAATTTATCACTACAAAGTCTGCATCTAAAACATCTGTTGAAGTCTCCTCACATGTGAAAATATGCCCAAAATACCTCCCCATACATTCTCTAAAGATTATCTATGCTTTGCCAGCTTTGACATGTGGAATCTCAGAGGTTATTACTAATGCTTTTTTTCTAACTTTAGTCAGACTTCTGCAAGGAGTTAAATTAAAAATAAAATTTAAAATTAAGATTAAAAATAAAATTTAGGAAAAAAACCACAACCCAAAACCATCCAGAAAAACCAAACACAACACCCAACCACCAACAAAAAAGCCCGCCCCCTAAAAAAAAAAAAAACAACCACCAACCAAAACCCAACAAACCAATAGGCAGCAAAATATTCCAGGATATTTGCATTTAAACTGCATAGTTGCAGTGTGGACCATATAGTAAAGAGTTTAAAAGCTTGCTGTTTAAAGCAAAATTTTAACACAGCATAGCAGAAAGAAGAGTACCATCAGTATTTGAAGTCCCACAGAGTACTGGCCCATGCAGTCATCCTCACAGTGCTTTCTTTCTCGCTAATAGAAAACCCACAATTGCAGTGTGCAATTAGCAAATTTTATTGTGTTTTTCTACATGAAATGAGAGCAATTAATATGTAGGCTGATTGATACTGAAAACACCCAACAAAAAAGGGGGTTTTGAGCCTGCTTGGCTTTTTAAACTCATTTATATCCAGGTCTAGTAAAATACCTAAAAATGGACTATAATAGACACTATGACGTTACTCTGTCTCAGCCTAAAATTGTGTTTTTGTATTATTTTTCAGTAAAAGACATTCAATAGACATCTGAGCAAAACAATACAGTACAAAAGGCTTTAGAGTCTTTGCAAAGGTACCTCCTATTCCTTCTGCAAAGTAAGAAAGGAGTGATTTTATTGGTACTTATCTGAAGTGCCATCAATAAAGACACAAAAATACTTGAGAAAAAAAAAGAAAGAAAAAGGTTCTTGTGCTCCACATATCTCTTTGGTTTAACCTTCCTGCCCAAAGTCTTCTGTAAACTTCTTTAACTTCTCCAGGTCCTGTTCATTAACTGTTGGTTTTGTGCTAACTAGTGACCTGAGCATATCGTCCTGTCAGGAAAGAAAGAGGAAGTGTTTTCAGAGACAAGTACAGTGTCACCACTAATAAAATTGTTGGCAAGACAAACACTCTTCAAAAGCCCATTAAAAATAAGATGATCATAGGGGAGCCCTTATTTGCACAAAACTGTAAGCCTTAAAGACATCTGCCCAGAGATCAAGCTGGAGAAGTGGGCCCAGCTGAACCTTATGAGGTTCAACAAGGCCAAGTGCAAGCTGCTGTACCTGGGTCAGAACAATCCTCATTATCAATACAGGCTGGGGGATGATGTGGTAGAAAGCAGCTGTGTGGAGAAGGACTTGGGGGTGCTGGTGAATGAGAAGCTGGACATGAGACAACGGTGTGCACTTGCAGCCCAGAAGGCAAACTGCATCCTGAGCTGCATCAAAAGAAGCATGGCTAGCAGGTCAAGAGAGGTGATTCTGCTGCTCTGCTCTGGTGAGACCTCATCTGGAATACTGTGTCCAGCTCTGGGGCTCCCAACACAAGAAAGACATGGACCTGATGGAGTGGGTCCAGAGGAAGGCTACAAAAATGATCAGAGTGCCAGCACACTCTCCTATGAAGACAGGCTGAGAGAGTTGGGGGATTGTTCAGCCTGGAAAACAAAAGGCTCTGGGGGAACCTCATACCAGCCTTCCAGTACCGGAGGGGGCCTACAAGAAAGCCGGGGAAGGATTATTTATAAAAGCATGCAGCACTAGGACAAGGGGAAATGGTTTTAAACTACAGAAGGGTAAGATTTAGGTTGGATGCTAGGAAGAACTTTTTTACTATAAGGGTAGTGAACACTGGAACAGATTGCCCAGGGACCTGGTGGAGGTCCCATCCCTGAAGACATTCAAGGTTAGGCTTGACAGAGCTCCGAGCAACCTGATCTAGTTGGGGATGTCTCTACTTACTGCATGAGGGTTGGACTAGATGAGCTTTAGAGGTCCCTTCCAACCCAGTACATTCTATGGACCTTATGATTCATAATCACAACCTCTAGTTTAGGTTTAAGCCACTCATCTATTCCAGTTCTATTCATCTCTTTTTTACTGAAAAGAACTGATCTTCCTTTTTGTTGTCACTGTTTTCACCAAATCTTTAACTACAGCAGTTAGAAGTGGCCGTTTAGATACTAGAAAACAGACTTCAGAAAAATGGCTCAGGTCTATGAAGTTGGAAACAGCACTAAAACACTCTATGAATAAGGGGAAAGAAAACCAATCAAGTCCTTGCCTAAGACACTGGAAAAAGTAGATGCCTACCACTTCATGTTTCTATAAAAACTGGGTAACAGCAAAAGTTAGATTTGTTTCATGAGACTGGAGAGACCTTGCTTAGAAAGAATTGCAGCCTGATCTATTTAAGGAGAAGAACCAATTTTGGACACTGAAACATCTGGTTTTTAATTCTGGGGAAGAGTCATTAAAAATCTGCTTAGACTATGCAGGCAGAAGTTTTAGGGCAGGCCCTGCAGCTGCATACATCCTTTTGTGCTTCTTCAGTATGCAGACATGCACAGGGAAGTCTTTTCTGCAATACAGCGGTGGTTATATCTACAAAGCAGTGTTTGAAAGGTTTGTGATCCCCATGGAATACACTGATTTCTTTCATTCATTACAGGACTGCTTTTACAGCAGCAGAGATCTGTTATCAGGTCCTTCCCTCAAACACTGTACTTAAAATTCAGAATCTTCTTTTGCCACCCTTGAGAAAAACCACAAAATTAGTATCTAGAGGGTTTTTTTTAAGCAGTGAACTACAATTTTAATTGGTCTTAAAACATCATCTTTTGCTCACAGGATCGCAGGATGTTAGGGGTTGGAAGAGACCTCTGAAGATCGAGTCCAACCCCCTTGGCCAGAGCAGGATACTCATCAGGGCCCAAGGACTTGTGAATATTCAATTTGTGTAACTGATCCTTAACCTAGTCTTCACTGACCAGTGGAGAGTCTTCCCTCTTCCAGGCTTTCTCTCCTTTATCCAGGGGCTGGAGTTCACAGGGGCTAGTATTAGGAGTAAAGACTGAAGCAAAGAAAGGTGTTTGGCAACTCTGCCTTCTCTGTATCCTCGACTATAAGGGCTGCCACCTCATTCAGCAATGGGCCTACATTTTCCCTATTCTTTATTTTAATAATGATGTATTTGAAGCAGCCCTTGTTCTCTTCTACTTCCTTTGGCAGTTTCAGTTCTAAGAGGGCTTTCAGCCTTCCTTGTTGCCTTCCTACATGCCCTGATGATCTCTCTTGCACTCCCAAGTGACAAGTCCCTTCTTCCATGAACAGTAAGTTTCTTTCTTCCATGAGATTTCCTTCAGAAGCTCCTTGCTCAGCCATGCAGGTCTCCTAGCGTGTCTACCTGATTTTTAACTTAAGGAAACACACCTATCTTGGGCTTGGAGGAAGTGACATTTAATTATTTAATTATTCCCTAGACCAAAGCAAATATTTTAACATACATAAAGGAGACAGCTGAAAGAGCTGTATTATCTGTGATCAAATAACCCACAACTACCACTACACCCTTGATTTCTTTACATTTTGCATGTAAGTCAGTCACGGAATGGCTTAGGTTGGTAGGGACCTTAGAAATGGACTCCATTTCATGGGCAGTATTTACCTACAGCACATCACTTCCCAATTTATACTGAATATAATTTTCCACTTCCCAATATCAATACTACAGAGCGATGGTAAGGAAGTGTATCATGGGATAGAAAAACCTGAAGGTTTTAAGTGACTAAAAAACAAATTTAAGAGCCAGCTGCTGTCTGTGGATGAAAGGACAGGAGCTGCATGCCAGCAGACAAGAACAGTAAGAAAGAAATGCTTATCAGGGATGGAGAGATGGCTCTTTCACAAGCATGCAATATTGTAGTGCTGTATGCTGGGAACTCAGATGTTATCTGGTAAGTCAGTATTCCTGAAAACAACCAACTCTCCAATTGCCTTGTAAAACCATTTGAAAAAAAAAACCCAAACACTTCACTTGTCTTTTCAGAGTTCTGCAAAGCAAGAAGGAAATGCTAGGCAAGAACACATACCATGGAAACCTGAGGCTCTAGTAGTTGATCACCTGGGACCTCCACCCATGTCATTTCTATGGCTCCAGGATCACCTGGAGAGCAAGGGGTGAACAAATCGACCGTTGTTTTTGGATCAGACAGAGATGGTCCTTTCACCTAAAAACAGGAAAACAGTTTATAGGAGTTACTTTAAAGACATAAAGAACAGCTGAAGAGCATCTTTAGAACAAAAAGCTTCTTTGATTTTATGCAGATACACCAGCCATCAGGAAGATGTGTCCTGTGAAAGAGAAGCTGCATATATGTACTGGCATCACTTGTTTGGAAAACATGCAGCTGTAGACAGATACTTAAATTCCTATCAAGTCAAACAAATTCACCTCAGCAGCACTCGATTGAAAACAGCGCCGCCTAGTGGGAGTTCTGCAACCATCATGGGTTTTCCAGACAGGGACGGACTCAAAAAAGCCACCCCAGGTGTCAGCGTGTTATTTCGGACCACAGTTTTACTGCCTTTTGTCCTTACCTGAAGCATCACACATCCAAAGGCATTGGAAAGATAAGCAAAGGCTGAAAGACATCACATGGATTTAAAAATGCTAGAAAATTATAAAGGATCGCATAACGTGATTGAGAAAAAGAGCACCTCTGTAATGTTCCCATTTAAGTCAAGCTTCAAACTGACTGTTTTTTAAACTAAGAAGCATGAAGAGTCACCAGAAATTGGTTTAAACAGCTTGAGTACCCAGAAACTAGTTCCATCAGACGTCTGGCAGGACTAGGAGGAAGGAAAAAAAGGAAAAACAAAAAAGAGGAAAGAAATACTCAAGTTCTCCCCAGATGATAAAAAGGACTTTCATAAGCAGTTATTACTCAAAACGAAATTCAGTTTACTTGCAAGGGATTTTCTAATTAAGATCGTTCTCAGAGATGAAATAACTCAAAAGATTTTCTGACTCCTACTTACTTTTTTGAAATGAGTTGCTGATTGCACTTTTCTAACAGGCTGCATCAATGCATCCCGTACAATGATGCTTATGTCTGCACCAGAATAGCCATCGGTTTTCCTTCCAAGCTCTCGATAATCTGCTTCCCTTAGGACATTTGGAGTTGACCCGAGGTGAAGTTTGAACATTGCAGCCCTGGCATGTTCTTCAGGTAAAGGAATATAAATGCGCTTCTCAAACCTGATTTGAAAAAAGATAAAAACCAGAAGTGTTCCACAGATGCTAGCTCATGCAAGGTGCACAGCAGAAAGCAGTTTAGGCAAGGAAGTTATAGGGTTAAGGACCAAAGAGTTGAAAAATCCTTCAGGGAGTAAATAGTCCAGGAGGTGGACTCAGAAAATTGTAACATTGTTATTCACAGAATCGCAGAACCTTAGAGGTTGGAAGGGACCTCCAGAAATCTACCTGCTCTGCGTTTGGTGGGGTGTCACACACCTACAGGCACCCTTTTGAGGTGTTTGTGGCTAGTCTTTGTGTACAGGGATATGCACCTGTATCACAGCCCCCTGGGGGTGTTTTATGTCTGTTTATATAACTGCACAGGACTAAATGCATTTATTAGAATCACAGAACCTTAGAGGTTGGAAGGGACCTCCAGAGATCGAGTCAAACCCCCCTGCCAAGGCAGGATCCCCTAGGGTAGTTCACACAGGAACTCATTCAGGCAGGTTTTGCAAGTCTCCAGAGGAGACTCCACAACCACTCTGGGCAGCCTGTTTCAATGCTCTGTCACCCTCACTGTAAAGAAGTTTCTCCTCATGTTGAGGTGAAACCTTCTGTGTTCCAGTTTGTATCCATTGCTCCTTGGCTTATTGCTACTGACCAGTGAAAAGAGATTGGTCTCATCCACTTGACAACCACCCCTCTCAGATATCTGTATACATTGACTAGATCCTCTCTCAGTCTTCTCCAGACTAATCAATACCATAATTCTGTATCTCTTTATAAATTGGCAGCAAGGACAATTTGTTCTCTTTTTTCCTCTCCTACCAGCTCTCTCCATCAGGAACCCCTTATCTGGTAGCATGGAGAAATAGACATGTTTATGCTCTGCAGAGGTTTGACTAATTCAGCCTGTGCAATTTTGGCCTGTTTAGGCCCAAGGGCAGCAGAGGCACTGGGGTGAGGGGAGAAGAGGAGCACTAGGGTTTATGGTTTAGGTGGGTGGGGTAAAGGTTTAAGGGGATTCTCATGTATTCTATATATGTATTAGGGGTTAAGGATTTATATGGTCTGTGTTTCTCTGTATCTTTTTGAAATACAATTCTGTATTTCGTTCCAATTTGAGAGCAGTTTATTTTACTCTTACGGGGGAGTAAAATTATATTCTGTCTGCTCTTTAAAAACTAATCCAGCATATTGTTTGCTTCTAACAGTATTAGAAGCAGCCTCAGTATTATAAATCTCTAAGGGGACAAAACAAAAACAAAAGCAAAAACCAAACCAAACCAAACCCCGACTCCCATCCCCAACCACCACCAAACAAAACACCAAAAAAAATGCCGAGGCAAACATTCAACAACCTATTCTCATAAATACTACTGCAAGCTAACACCCAGAAAGAACGTAACAACTTTTCATGGTAAAGCTTTTTTCCAAGATTCTCTCCAGCAGAGCTTGTGTTCCAAAAGAACACCTCGCCTGGGCAGGTGACAGCGGCCGCGGCCATATGGCACAGCCCTGCATCCCCACCACTCTGCTCGACCCAAACCAGGTGGCACTGCCCTGCCTTCCTGCGTGCCAGAGGCCCCTGCAGTAGGCACTCCGTACCCTGCCCGGCAGCTCCCTTCGGCTCTCCCTGCCCCAGCCTGCAGCACAAGCCACGTGGCGCAGCCCTGCTCTCCCCGGCTAAGGAACTTGCAACTGCACCTGCGATAATGCCACCATTTTCAAGCCAGGGAAAAGGTGATATCCCTTCTCTTTGGTATGTATTTTTCCCAATGCTTTCCCCTCCTATTTTCCCTCTGCTCCAGTTCAGTCTAATAAACCCAGTTCATTAACTGTTCAGCCTCATTTCACCTTCATTTACACCAAGAGAATTATTTGAACCTTGGCATGGCTACTCCCCATCTCCTGCTGATCAGGGTTGGTAAGGGGAGGACCAGGCCTTAACAGATAGTATTCCTGGTGGTTGCAGGGGATACAGGATAAGCTTCCAGCCACCCAGTGGATGCTTCTGTCATGGCACCTGCCTTGATGGTTTTCTGGGAGTGTGACCTAGTCAAATCTGTCAGGCCTCTCAATGTTTATATTTTAATCATTGCCCTGAAGATCACAGAGACTTTAGCCCCTTAGCTTGCTTGCCTGAAGCATGTTACACGTTCATGGATAATCTGTGCCATGAGGTCTATAGTCAAGTCCACCCCTCAGTCTCAAGCCTATCTATATGTTGCATCCCTTCCTTGATGACCTGAGGTGTGATGCGTCCACTAAGTTGCCCTTACATTGCCAGTCCAAATCCACCTGAACCACTTCAGTCTTATAAACTTCAGGCAGATCCACTGGCTGTTTTGATGTTCTTCAGCAACCCACCTTTTGAGTACATGGGCATCCACATGACACACTTTCACCACTAGGTTCTCTATCTAAGCAGCAATAGTTTGCTATAACTCAGCAGCCCATGTGGGTTTACTTCTACACTGAGAATTGCTTTGTTTCCATTACTGTAACCACTCCCACGAGGGATTTGCCACCTTCTGTGAGTCAATATAGAGATCTTGCTCAACAATATCTAAAGCCAGTTGAATGGCTTGGTTTGATTCACCTTTCCTTCAGCAGCTACACCTTTGATGTTTTCCCACAATGTGACAGGACCCATCAGTGAACAGGGCATATCACTTCTCATTATCTGCTAGTTTGTTACATGGTGGTGCCTCTTCAGCATGTGTTACCTCCTCCTCCTCTGGCAGCATCCCAGAATATTTGCCCTCTGGCCAGTTTGTGATCACTTCCAAGATTCTTAGGTGGCTAGCATTCCCCACTCAAGCCTGTCCTGTAATCACTGAAACTCATTTAACTCCACATGGCATCAGCTGTTTTGTGTATAGAGGAAACCTTCCCTTTGAATATCCATCCCAGCACCAGCAGTCAGGTGTCAGGAGGAGCTGTGCTTCAGTACCAACTACTTCCAAGATAGCTTGAACTCCTGCACACTACCAGTATCTCTTCTTCAGTTGGAGCACAGCTGGCCTCAGATTCCTTCATATCCTCAACTCCAAATTCCTAGGGGTTGGCTTTGGGTCTACCCAGCTACTTACTACCAGGTATGACCATTCTTTCTGGCTGTGGTGTAGAGAGCATTTTTAACATCTTGTCCTGCCTGGACTGGCCTGGAGGCTACTGCATGCACAAGCTCCTGTTTCATTTGTTCAAAAGCTTGTCACTGCTCAAGGCCCCATTGAAAACTGTTCCTCTTCTGCATCACTTGATAGAAAGAGCTTACAATCAGACTGTAGTCTGGGACATACATCCTCCAGGAACCCACAACACCCAAGGAAGCCTGGGTTTCCTTTTTATTTGTAGGTAGCATAGCTGCTATTTTTTAAATCTTACCATTTAATTCCTGAAACTGGATCTCTTATGTATGTTCCTTGACCTTACTTCATTTGATGCCAAAACCAGCCTTTAGAAGAATCTTGACTGTTTTCTTCCTCTTCACAAAACTTCTGCTGTGTTGTCCCATACAGTGATGCCACCAATATACTGTAGGTATTCTGGAACATCACTCTGTCCCAATGCAATCTGGATCAGTCCATTGCAAATGGTGGAACTGCACTTGTGAGGCAGTCAATTCCAGGTATACTGGATGGCTCTCCAGGTGAAACCAAACTGTGGCTACACTCTAGTGCAATAGGAATAGAGACCACCACATTATTGGTATCAGTTGTGCTGTGCCACTTAGCTGCCCTTGACTCCAGCTGGTATTGAAGCTCTGGGATGTCCAGCATGGCAGCACTCTTTGCTGGTGTAACTTCATTCAGGCCATAGTAGTCTACCATCTGTCTGCATTACATTTATGCACTGGCCACATGGGGCTGTTGAAGGGTGAGTTTTGCTGATCACTCGTTGGCTCTCTGGTTGATGATAGGGATCAGGGATTCTTAGCTGGTGCAGTATCACCATTGGTGCACCATTATGGCAGCAACTGGCACCTGCTGCTCTTCAGTACTCAGCAACTCCTACCACAGAAGGATCCTCAGAGAGATCAGGTTAAGATGGACATCTGTTTCATTTCCCTCCATCTCCAGAGCAGCTATACCAAAGGCCCACTGGTACCATTTTGGGACCCTTGAAATACCTTCTCTGAGACAGTGTATACTAAGGATGCATGGGGCCTCTAAGCCAGTTACATGGGTGTTTACACCCCATATTTATGGGGTGGTGAGACTCACTTCAACTTCCAGTACACTTAACTGTTAGGATCCTTCTGTCACCCCAGAAATTTAGACGGGTTCTACCCTTCTGTAGCTTGATGGCATAGGGTACACTGCACCAGTATCTCGTAGAGTCTTAGCCTGTGGGTCTGACATGCCAGGCTGTTGGATCCACACAGACCAGTAAACCTCACTATCCCTTTCCTCCACCTGCCTGGAGGCAGGGCCCCTCTAATCCTGATCTGAATCACTCACTCCCTGAAAATACGATTTAGAAGTCCCCTCAAGAGGATCAGAAGCAAGATCCAGCCTGTCTACTCTGAGTAATTTCTCACTGGAAACTGGAGTGCCATTATTCTTGGAAGAGGCTCTTTTGTGACTGTTTTCCTTCACAGCTGACCATACTCAAGCAATTCTGAAACTAAGTGGGTTTTTTCATTTCACACCCCCCCACACCCCCCATGTCCTTTCTATGGTCATGTAGGCAAAACCACAGAGTATCCCATGATGTGTGCCTCTCATTTTCTCCCTTGGGCAGTGCACCACCTACATGTAACTGAAATACAGGACCATACAGGTGAGCAGTAGTCCTCCACAGCTGAAATGCAGGCCTGTAGAGAGGAAGAGAGACTTTCCTCCATGTTGCTGTAGCTGGCCAGACAATTCATTGCCAATGAGTTGGCATGTGACAGTGATGCACTTCATAGAAAATTCTGCTATGTGGGTGGTGAACACTGGACTTCCTCTGGATCTGTGGGTGACTGCATCTGCATTCTGCATTATAAATCACCTCCAGTACAGCTAATTCCCTCAGGTACTGGATACCTCTCCATGGTGGTCCCACTTGCTTAGGTGACATGCAACACACTCCTTGAAGGAGCAACTTTCCTTCATGCCTCACAGAAGCTGCCTTCAGAGGCTTAGGGCTTGTCTGCTTTCCAGTCACCCTGGGAATGTCCCCTTCCCTAGACAGAGATTCCAGGTGCTTGGCTTCCCTGCCCTCTAATTCTAAGCTATTATCCCAGCACTGAAACAGCCAGATGATCAAGGGCTCACCTGGATGGCAGCTGAAATTTTCATGTATCTCACAGCTCAGTTGGGGATAGAGAGATCAAGTGATTACCCCTGGCTCTTCCTCCTGTTCTTTTGATGGTCCTGGTTCATTGCTATTCCTCATGCAACAAAGTGATTTTCTTGTGTATTTATATTCCTGTATAGGGGTGACCACTACTGGCACAGGCTGGTTCTCTGGTGCAGCTGCAGCACCCACTGCTCTGTTTTTATGTCCAGTGACCACATCTTCCCTACAAGGACACTGAGTAGTGCTGAGGAGAACTCAGTACATATAGGCAAGGCCCCAGCACATCTCTTGGGAATTGCCAGGTTGACAAGATACTTTTCCCACATACCTTTTCCAAATATTTAACTATTTGATGAGGATTCTGCACTTGTTCAGGACTGAAATTCCAAAACGTGGGAGGTGACCACTGTCCTACGTTCCCACACACACTGGCGCTCAGGACCATCCAGCCTCGGGGCAGATCTCTGGGTAGCACTCTTGGGAAAAATTTCTGTAACCCTGATGACCTGGGACACAATCTGAAGATGCAGCAACAAGAACAAGTCTGTCTTGGACATCCTGAGGGTGTTCAAAATTTTTCAAAGCTGAGAAAGTCTCCTCCCCTGTTTCACCCATAGATTAAGATTACTAATAACAACAATGCCACATATAAATGCCTCCTTACCCTCATGACCATGCTACAATCATAGAATGGTAAGG